>JAADXF010000045.1:0-61408 GCA_023337575.1 Pythium chondricola
CTGTCCAATTTGAACCCGCCGCAAGTATACTGATTTAATGCACCTGTAGGATTGTAGAAATTGATACCCTGTCACATCCGGGTGGATTGAAACTCTATATACTGTTTCTCTATATGGTAGTACAGTACTTGACAGGACAAATTCCAACATAAAGCACCTCCCATAATGAATCATAAAATCTGGGGACCGACAAATGATCCTTATAAAATCAATAACAAACCTGCAGAAATTAGCGTCTTTAACTATGGCATTTTATGTATTGCAGACATATTATAATACAAAACAATGAGATAATTGACGTCAGACTTGATATTATCGTCTGGGAAAGTGATAACGGGGTGGAAGCTTCTAGTCCTCCTTCGGAGCACTGCCAGTATTAATAGTATTGTAGCCACCGTGATCATCATCTCGCGTCCATGCCTCACACTCTTCACCCAGGATTTTCACGAGTGGTTCACGATGCCATAGGTTGAAATCAAATCTCATGCTATATTAATACCTGTACGATGGACGTACTAATAATGTGTGCTCTGCGTTGCTCGAGATGTCTTCGTACTCGAGCGGGAAGAAGAACCGGTCCGGGAGCGTGCAGTCGATATCGATTGGAGTCTGCGTGACGGTCTCGTTCGTGTAGTTCATGTAAAAGGATAGCTCGTCCGCTGGCGTGGCTGGCTCGATCGGGAAGGAGACCAAGGTGTTGTTGTACAGCATCTTGACGTGGTCGCAGAACGATGTGAAGCGCAATGACACGCACGTGTATCCTGCCGCGGAGCAGCGATGAAGCGATGCATCGAACCACCTTGGAAGCACCGAGACATTGGTTCCGATCAAGTAGAGGAAGGCGAATGACCCGATGTCTGGGTAGTCCTGGTCGGATCGCTGGCCAATGACGAGATCGGGTTCGCGCTCAAGCTCACGAACTCCAAGCCTTCGATCAGTAGCATCTCGGGTGGGAAGTGGGTGAATCAACTCCCAGCCAACGAGAGTTGCAATGGCCGAAGCCGTGCCAGCACTGGAGGCACATTGTCGAACAGGGAGTTAGTTCTCCAAGTAAATGTAGCTGCCGGGCAACCATTTGGTGTCGAGATCCTCTGGTAGCGTCTGCACGTTTGTGACCGACAGCTCGATGTCGTACAGCAGCTGAGGAAAGTCGGCCGCGACGATTCCGGCAGGCAACTCGCCGCCGGTCATGCTGACCCGCACCAGCAGCAGCGTACTCAACTTGGGATGGTTCTCGTTGACCAGCACAGAGTCTTCTCCCCACTCAACAATAGACGTGTTGTAGAGCTTGACTCCTGCCAGGTTGTGGAAGCCCTGGATGATCGGCGGCATGTGGAAGTCGGGACAATGTCGGACGACGATACGCGTGACGATGACTTGGTCGACAACGTCCCACCTGGCCGTTGTCTCGTTCGTGAGGCCAACAGCACTCGAGTCGGCGCAGTCCATGCACACAAGAGCACACGCTGGCTTGGACACCATCCACGGACCGACATGGATAAGGCACTGCGGCTGGTACGGATTCGTCTCAGCGTACACGTGGAAGGAGAGGATCACGAGCCCCCAAGCGATCAAGACCGCGTAGATTGTTTTCTTCACACGCGTTTGCGATGGAAGGTTGGTGCTCTGGGTAGTCTCCTTCGCAACTGCGGCGGGCTTTGTGGGAGTCGCTCCAGCCACGATGGTGAAGAGCTGTGGCCTTGCATCTGTGGAATGCATGACTTGAGTCGCTTTAACGCGACACTTCGGCTTGATCATCTCTTTCAGACTCCCAACACAGCCCATCCGTCCAAGCGCAAACACCACACGACTGATCAGATCGTTCCACGAGGCCACCAAGATCATCTGCGATTCGTTGATGAAGTTGACCATGCACACGACGTTGTACCCGTAGTACACATAAAAAAAAACCACCTCGGCAGAGTAATCATCGTAGTTCGTAAAGGCCAAGATGGCTGGAATCCCCACGCTCGACACGAGGTCCAGCAGCGCGTCACATGCCAGCAAGAAGACTCGACGTTGCATGGTGTGGCGTTTGATGACGACTTGGATCAGTGGCGTGGACCAGCAGTTGAGCACCAACAAGGCGACGAAGCCTCGGTTGAGCCAGGCACGCGGCATGTAAGGTAGTAGCTCATTCGGTAGGCTTGGTAGGTTTGCATGACAGTCTCGGTGCCTTCACGGAACAGGAGAACCCAATCGAAACGGGGGCTCTGCACGCCAAATACCCCCATCCGTCCGTACAGCCGTTCGTAGATGGAAACGAAGATCCTGCACCTATCTCGCTGCAGGCTGACGCTTGTTGGCCCCTGATTATTGCATCGTGTGTTGGCTTCCTTCGTCTTCGCTGGCCAGTCCTGCATCGGTCCAAACGAGAGTTGCCGTCGCACGAGTGACCACACGATCAGCAGAGCAGCTTGGATACGGTGGAGGATGGCGATCACGCCGTGGACACGAGAGAGCAACGGGTAAAAGGTGTTCTTCATACCGAGCCCGTAGAACTCGAGGCAAAGATCGAGGTAGGTTCCGGGGATGACCTAGTAGATCCTCCAGGCCGCGCCGAAGCAGAGGATACACGCGACGTGGATTGCGAGAATGCCCACCCAGGTAAAGCGGAAGACCCATGGTGAGAGCTCGAGATACTGCGAGGCGGCGGCGCCATCAGTTGCGCCAGCGTTCGTGCCCAAGTTCACGGGCATTCTTGGTATCTCTACTGATGAGAGTGGGGGAAGGACGTAGCCAGAACGACTAGGAGCCTAATTCTGACATCGCCTATTCTCCATCGTGATTGGTGTCAACCGCTGAATATTCCTTTCTTTATAAGAGCAAATAGCAGCTCTTTCATAGAGTCGAATGACTCCAAATGTCCAAAAAACTGCTTCATCCAGCCTCCACGTGGGCTCGGGCTTTTATGGTCAAGGCTCGGCCTGGTTCCGTTGGCACGATGCGACACAGCGCGAGGTCAGGAAACGGGTAAGAATGACTGATGCCCGGCGTTGCGACCTTGGATGAGGCACTCACTCTCATACTACGCAAGCAGCGTCGGAACGGTGGAGAGGTCACTCGAACAGAGCACAGTCAAGAAGAGGTATGTGATTTCTGCACCATAACATACCAGCATGGATACCATCTTCCTGGCCGTCAGTGCTCACAAAGTCGTGACCGAGAAGTCGGCGATGAGGGCGAGGTGGTCGCTCGCGTGGTGCTCGGTGGGCAGGCTCTTGGCGCGGAAGAGCAGTCCAGCCGGGACCATCTCGACGACGCCGTGGCAGTGGATCGAGTCGGTCGTGTACCACACGTAGTCGACGGTGGCCTTGGTGCCGTCGTGGAACGTCGTGAATTTGGGCTCGCCTGTGCAACGCTCGGTCGGCGCTTGTGCGTACGCGCTCGCCAGAGGCAACTATGAAACCAGTATAAAAACAGGTCAGACAGTCGTTTGCCATCACACTTGATGCAATGGTGGCACGTACCGAGTGGGTCAGGACGGTGTCAGGGCCAAAATGCTGATAGTACTTGCGAATCGCACGCGACGGATCGAATCGCCCCATCATCGTGCCGTTTCCTTGGTGCCGCCCCGGGTCGTTCTCGTTACGAAACATCGCGCCCTAGTCAAGCCAAGGTTATTTAGTGGCTAGACGCTGAGCGATTTCATTTGACAACACAGGCGCACCTTCGTGCGGTCGTCCATGTTCTGGCCAGAGAGGTAATACTTGGACAAGCCGGAGGCGTCCAGTGTACCTGTGCTGACAAACTCGTAGAGCGCGCTGTGTGGAGATAGATTGAAGTCGCCACACAGTATCACTGGCACAGGAACCCCGCCATTCACCGACTCTTCCGAAGCTCGCAAGGCGGTGAGCGATACAAACAGCTTCTCCAACTGCGCCAGCTTGACATCACCGCGCTATACAGAAAAGAGCTGGTGAGAATCCGCGTCCGCGGCAAGCAGATACGCGTTGGTTCACATACGCCAGGGTTGAACAGCAAGTGAGTGTTGGCGATGATGAATCGGTGTGGACGCGCCTCAGTTCCAGGCTGCGTCCATTCGACCACGACTTGCATTGCGATGTTGTGGCGATCCAGTACGGCGTGTCCTGGCGTAAAGAACCCCAAGTGGTGCTCGCTCACGATGGAAAAAGCAGGCGATCGCACGAAGACAGCACACCCGTCCTGGGTCTCATCGCCCGTTCGCTTCTTGTACACGCCTGTGTACCTAGACTACAAACCATCCACACAGTAACTAATCGACCAGTCTAGTTCCATTTGCTGCAATGGGTACCTACCTTTCGCAGCTCGGGGGCAAAGAAGTCGTGGAAATGGTCTACTTCTTGGAGGCAGACAATGTCTGGCATCCACGCGAGGATCTCGCGCATCAATCGCTGGCGGCGGTAGGACCACTCGATCTTCCACAGGTCTTCCGGATGCTCCGCCATCGTTGTCTTCATCGCAATGTAGTCTATTACATACAGCGATTAGTTATCATTGATCCGTGGATCACTGAGCAGCCCATGCAGGTCACCAGCGAGGACGTTAAACGACAGCACACGGAACGTGATCGACGGCGTCGGCGCGGCGCCATCCGCGGCTGTTGGTGGTGCATACAGCGTCCATTTGCGCACCCACGGACGGGACCTCGCGCTTGTGGCGGGGCTGCGGTGTCGAGACCGCTTGCCTCCGCGTGCGTCCATTTGCCACCCGTTGGTCACCAACTTGGTGATGTCAATGATGATGCCTATTTTATTAATAATAGTTAAAATAACTTCCAAACAAATTCATGCAGTACTGAAAGTACTTTTTAAATGCATATCGTATGATAGAGGTTCAACAGTACTACATTGTTGAAGTGTCATGATTGGCCAAAATAGCTGTCACTTATGCACATGAAAGGTCGCGTCGCCGTGGGAATGATTGCAAAAAATGCTCTCATGATTACGACGTGGCGAGGGAAAATGCGACAGCAAGCAAGCGTCCATCCTTCTCCACGACGGCGCCTACGATGCGCGAGTACGTACTTACATATGTACGCTCGGTATCCTCATGTGAATCCGTCCTGTTTGCAAGGGACAGCATCCAATCCAAAGGGTTCTCTCGAGGCTGAGAAAAACTCGCCCACCGCTGGGTATTTATGGTACAGCGCGGAGAGCTACCAGCTAAATAGCAGTGAAGCCAGCGGGTCTCCATTCTTCAATCAGCCTCGTCAGTCGATAGCAACATGAGCAAGAACCCGAGCGTCCACGTGTTCACGGCCGAGTTCCCGGACAAGGACTACAAGCCAACTACTTCGTCTACGCATTCGCAGACCAAGTTCTGGCCAGCGTACCTGCCCGTGGACGACGACCGAGTCTTCATCTTTGAGCGCAGCAAGAACGCGCAGCTCGTCGTGTACACGGCCAAGTACACTGACAAGGAGAAGCGCCTGCTTGATACCAAGAACCCACTGGATATCAACTGGCAGAGCTTCGGATGGACAGCGCAGCCGACGAGTAACCCGACGGGGATGGTCGAGCGCAAGATGGCGTGGGGGTACACCCACAAGGCGGACGACAGCCAAGCGAGTGCGAACGCTGGCTACGGCTCTCGGTTCAACGTCACACTGAACGCGTTGCCGAGCCGCGCGGCCCAGCTCTATTTTGACGCCAAGGGCCGACTCACGTTGCAGACCACGATCAATGCCACGCCGTCACGACTGTGGAAGGTGTTTGTGTGCACCAACAACTCGATGGCGTTCATCCCCAAGGTGCTGTACGTGGATTTGTATGGCACCAGCATTGAAAACGGCCAGGACACGTACGAACGCATCCAGGTAGCCAACTAATGCCACACCGAAAGCAATATACTTTATCGTCCGGTGATTTCAATCCACCAGTGAATTGAATAGAAAGAGATAGAGATGTAATACCGAGTAGGGATGAAGGGGGGCTTGGGGCCTAGAGCTTTTTGTGGTCGTACTTCCAGTTGGCGGCGCCTCCTCGGCCGCTAGAGTCGCCGCCAAGACCGAACGCGTCGGCCACTTCAGCGAGGAACGACGTCGAGTTGTGGATGTACGTGCCACCCAAGATGATGCGCTGGCCCGAGATCGCGAGCTTCTGGTTCATCTCGGCGACCTTGGAGGCCTCTTCGTACGTGACGCCACCACAGATAAACACGATCACGTCTCGAACCTTCTTGACGCCGGGCGTGGTCGTGCCGTTGACAATACCGAACTCACTGTCCAGTAGGTTGCCCTTGACGATAAGTTCGAGGTGCCGAATGAGCGGAGGTACATGCTGCGCGTACACGTTGGGCACACCCTGCACGCCCTGGGTCATCGCACGCATAAACTTCTTGAGGCCGCGGTCGTCATACAGATCTCCTGACCGCACACTTGCACCACCGTACTTGAGGAATGCATCCACGAGTGACACGCGCTCCGATGGCAAGCCCGACGCGGTCAACAAGTCCTTGACCACCTTGATTTGAACCGAGCTGTTGGTCTCGTACCGAAGCACGTACAAGATGGCGAGGCGGAGCTTGTTCAGTGGCTTGATCTGTCCATTCTTGAGCTTGGCGACGAGGTCTTTGAAGTGGGCGTTGTGTTCATCGCTGCACGCGAGTTCTTGCTCCAACTGGCTCACGTCCATGAGGCTCTCGACTTCGACGAGACGGGCAAGCTCTCCCATCAGTGTCACGTGCTTGGACACGGCAACGGATTGCGATCGGAATGCGGGGTAGTTCTCCACAAAGCGCTGCATGTCTTCGATCGAGGCAATGTTTTCATGGGTCTGCGTCTTGGCCTGGTACTCGTCCACGAGCTTCTTGACCGCCATACCGAGGTCACCAAAGTTGGCATGCATCTGCTTCTCAAAGAATCCATCCGAGGTGGTAGACAAGACGAGCTCGGTCATGTCCTTGCGCACGCCTGGGGCGTTGCGCATGTCCACACGGTTTTCATTCAGCTCGAGCAACTCGTGGACCATGGCCTGGTAGGTCCACTGGCTCAGCAACGGCGTCACGGGGTCGTCGCGGCGATCCAGCACGTACAGCAAGGGCATGACTTCCGGGCGACGGAAGTCAAAGAGTCCATCCTGTTCCAATTGCATGCGTGCTGACACCTCGCGCGCCAGCTTCTCCGCGATCTCCGATCCTTTCTGGTATCGAATCGTTGGGCGTTTCTTGAGCGACAGTAGCACCGAGAGCAGGCCGTCCACGCTGCGGTTGAATAGATGGGTCGCCTTGGACGGCAACGCGGTGCCGTTGAGTACGACGCCTGCCGTCGCTGGTGCAGCCGCCGCCGCGCCGTAGCCTTTGACACTGAGTCCGACTGTGCCACGCAGGTTGAAATGGAAGAGCGTGCCATTGACCGCGAGGAAGTCGGCGTAGTACTCCTGGATCTGGTGGATCACCTCTTTCTCGTCGGCCTCGGCGAGTCGCTCAAGCATTTCCACGGGCAAGATGTTGGTGAAGAAGATGTGGTACTGTCCGTACTTGGGGTTCTTCAACTCTTTCTTGAGGAGTTCGATATTGGCGGCCGTCGGGCACAGCACGACCGCGGCCTTGAGGTGGAGCATCGACTCGTGGGCCGCGTCCAGCTGCTCCACGAGAAAGACCTCGCGCTGGAGGATGTGGGACTGGGACATGACCATACTGATCACGGTGGTGGTATCGGCGTCGAGCAACAACGCCTTCATGCCTTCGAGGTGCGGGTCATTGATGATCTTTTCGAGGTACGAGCGCACGCTCACGATCACGTCCATGGTGGCTGGAGGGGAGGCGCTGGCAATAGGTGGTGGTGGCGTGTGCACGTGAACCGATGGACCTAGCGCTCTTGCTGCCCGCGTTCTTCCGTTTTTAGCATCTCAGGTGAACCTACTGAGGTCCTACCATGACACCTCTATTAAATGATATGTGATGGTAGAGGGTCGATGAGGATCTTTGATGTTCTCTTAGAAGCGGGTGTGGTTCTCGTTTAAAACCGGCTCTGGGTGAGCCTCCAGGGGGAGGAACCTTGAAAGTAGGATACGTTTTCGCAAGAAGTCGGCGAAGGCAACCGCAGCGACGCGGGATTCACACGGCATTACGAGACCGAAGCGCGATCCACAGACATCATGACGGCAGGTGTGAGCAACTCGGGTACGTGACCGCGCTTTCTGCTGGCCGTTTGGCTCCAAATTGAACGAGAGACGAGGGAGAATCTGACCATCGCGATCTTTGACGAACATTAGCGGCCGGTATCTTGGCGCTGCTCGAGGAAGATGACTTCACACTCAAGGTGCGTCCACATGAAGCTACAATAGAAGCCCAGCGACTGTAGATGGTTCATGGTTGACGGTATGGCGTGGAATGACAGGCGCATGCGCTGCACAAGTTGAACGAAGTGGTGGACGCGTACTGGGCCGAGATCGCCGACGCGATCCCGCTGATCGAGAGCCTCGCGGACGACGACCGATTCCCACACCGCGAGCTGGCGGCGTTTGTCGCGTCCAAGGTATGGATGGCTGTATCAGTATGATTTTCGAATGGTGTGCATTCACCATCTCCTCTCCACACAGTGTTTCTTCCACCTTGAAGAGTACAGTGACGCGCTGCGGCTGGCGCTCGGCGCCGGCAAGTACTTTGACGTCAACGCCAAGTCGCAGTACACCGACACGATCATCGGTGCGTCTACGACGCTGGCTTATCACACGATGATATCATAATTATTGACCGGTAGATATGGATGGTCCCAGCGACGTGCATCGATGAATACATTGCTATCCGCACCAAGGACGACCCGGAGGCCGAGAAGACGCTGGACGCGCGCCTCGCGGCGGTGGTCGAGCGCATGTTTGAGCGCTGCTACACGTCGGGCGAGTTCAAGCAGGCGCTGGGCATCGCGCTCGAGTCGCGTCGCCTGGACCAGGTCGAGTCGTGCATTGATCGCGCCACAGACGCGTCCAACATGCTCGCGTACTGCTTCGAGATCTGTCGCACGGTGGTGACGAACCGGGACTTCCGTCTCAAGGTCTACCATGTCATGGTCAAACTCTACCGCACGCGGGCGACGCAGGACTACTCGGGTATCTGCCAGTGCCTGCAGATGCTGGACAACCACTTGGAGGTGACGCAGATCCTCGAGGAGCTCATCCGATCGGGCGACGACCAGAAGGCGCTCATCGCGTACCAGGTGGCGTTCGACATTGCCGAGAACGAGAACCAAAAGTTCCTACTCAGCATCTACCACTTGCTGCCATCGCCCAAGCCAGAGGCGTCGACCGATGAAGAGTCCAAGGTAGACTCGACCGTCGTGCCCGCCAACTCGGTGCCAACGGCGGCGCCAGCGGTGCCCAGTGGCGCGTCGTCGGACTACTGGGACAAGATGAACCGGCTCAAGAAGATTCTGTCGGGCGAGTTCCTTGTGGATCTCAACCTTGACTTTCTCCACCGCAGCAGCGACACGGATCCGCTCGTGATGAAGACGATCAAGACGGCGGTCGAGAACCGCAACTCGGTGCTCCACCACTCGGCGGTGATCGCCCACTCGTACATGAACGCCGGCACCACGGACGACACATTCCTGCGTGAAAACCTCGAGTGGCTCGGCAAGGCGACCAACTGGGCCAAGTTCACTGCCACGGCCAGTCTTGGTGTCGTCCACAAGGGCCACGTCCGTGAGAGCATGAGTCTGCTGGCGCCATACCTCCCTCAAGGCGGTGTGTCGCCATCGCCTTACTCAGAAGGTGGTGCCCTCTACGCGATGGGTCTGATCCACGCCAACAAGGGCTTCGCGGGTCAGTCGAGCAAGACGGCGATGGAATACCTGCGCAACGCGCTCAGAAACTCGGGTGCCGATGAAACCGTTCAGCACGGTGCGTGTCTCGGCATCGGTCTGTGCGGCCTCGCGTCGCACAACTTTGAGATCTACGACGAGCTCAAGAACATCATGTTCACCGACTCGGCCGTCGCTGGTGAAGGCGCCGGTATCGCGATCGGTTTGGTGCTGCTTGGAGCTGGCAGTGACTACCGCAACGGCGAAGTGCTGAAGGATCTGCTCGCCTACGCACACGACACCAAGCACGAGAAGATTATCCGCGGCTGCGTCATGGGTATCGCGCTGATGATGTACGAGCGTGAAGAGGCCGCCGATGCGTTGATCGAGCAGCTCATCCGTGACAAGGACCCGCTGATCCGTTACGGTGGTATCTACGCAACGGCGATGGCCTACGTGGGCACTGCCAACAATAGCGCCGTCCGCCGCTTGCTGCATGTCGCTGTGAGCGACGTCTCCGATGATGTGCGTCGCGCCGCGGTGACGTGCCTGGGCTTTGTGCTCTTCCGCACTCCAGTGCAGGTGCCCAAGTTGGTGTCCCTGCTGTCAGAGAGCTTCAACCCACACGTTCGTTACGGTGCATGTCTCGCGGTCGGCATTGCGTGCGCGGGTACGGCCAAGAATGAAGCCATTCAGCTTCTGGAGCCGCTGATGGACGACCCAGTTGACTACGTGCGCCAGGGTGCGTTGATGGCGCTCGCCATGGTGCTGATGGAAGAGTCGGAAGGACGAAACTCGAAGGTCGCCACGATCCGAGCCAAGATTCTCAAGCTGATCACGGACAAGCACGTCACGACCATGACCAAGGTGAGCCAGATTGCGGTGATTGTGTGCACGGTTGCACGCTGATCACGCTGTATTTCCTGTAGATGGGAGCGATCGCGGCACAAGGTATCCTCGATGCTGGCGGCCGCAACGTCGTGATCTCGTTGCAGTCGCACATGGGGTAAGTTGGACGTAGCTACGTCTGTTGATTGGAGTGGATTAGAAATTGTGTCTGACCTGATCTCATGCCTTGTCTAGTTTCACGAAGATGGCGTCTGTTGTCGGTCTTGCTGTATGGGCGCAGCATTGGTTCTGGTACCCGTTGTTCCACTTCCTGGAGCTGTCGTTCCAGCCGACGTACCTCATCGGTGTGAACAAGGACCTGAAGCTGCCGAAGGAGTACGCGGTGCAGTGCAATGCCAAGAAGTCGATGTTCGCAACACCCAAGCGGATGGAAGAAAAGAAGGAAGAGAAGAAGGAGCTGGTGGCCACGGCGGTCTTGTCTACTACTGTCAAGGCCAAGGCGCGACAGGCCAAGCACGACGCCAAGGAGAAGAAGGCCGAGGCCGAGGCTGCACCGACTGCTGAAGTCAAGACGGAAGCGATGGAGGTGGATTCCGAGGGCACCCCGGAGGCCAAGCCGGAAGTCAAGAAGGCACCAGTCAAGGAGGCAGCCACCCACACAGTCAAGTCCCCCGCTCGTGTCACACCTGCTCAGGAACAGTTTATGACGTTCGACGTCAAGCAGCGATACGTCCCAGTCATGTACCCGAACCAGCGAGCCGCCGGTGTTGTGGTGCTGCGTGACACCACGCCGACCGAGGCCGAAGAGGTCGAAGCCGTCAAGACCCCTACTGCGGCTGGCGAGGAGAACGAGGCCGACCCGCCGGAGCCGTTCGAGTGGGAGCCACCACAGTAAGCAGCCGTGTCCTGTGTTTGAACCCCGATTCATAAGATAGCGAGTCGATGGCGTCCTGCTCTAAGCCATTCCTCAATAGCACCGTCATTTTCTACACAAGCCAGGGGTGCGACCCCAAAAAGGGCCACGCTTGGTGAATGCGAATCAAATGAACGCTTCTGATTGGCTGGAAACCGTGACATCTACTGATTTGTAGCCAATCAGATGCGTTTCATCCTGATGAAGAGCTCATTTTCGCAAACCGCAATGGAGCGCATCATGTATTCACTTTCTGTCCTTCCTCCGTCTTCTTCCACCACGCTTCGACGACGATGGCGCTCGCTGCGCAAACCGATCTCATGGGGCTCGACAGTCCGTCGGATGGCCACTACCGCGAGCAGCTCCTGGGCAGCGACAGCAAGCACGACGCCGTCACGGGGCCGACCACTGGCAAGCCCTGGGTGCAGCGTGCGTTTGTGTGCACGCGGCCGGGATGGTTCGCGTACATGAAGCAGTTTGCGACGCTACAGGAGGCCTCGGGCGCGTTCGGCGACATCGGTTTGTTCCTGCCCCTGCTCACGGCGCTCTCCATCGGTCGTGTTGGTGGTAAGCCGCAGATCGAGTTTGGACCAGCGCTCTTCTTCGCTGGAGTGTTCACGGCCGGCCTGTCGACGTACTTTGCCACGCCGATCCCCGTGCAGCCAATGAAGACCATCTCGGCCGTGGCGATCGCAGAGAAATACCCGAACGAACAGATCTTGGCAGCTGGTATTCTGTCTGGGATCACGATGTTTGTCTTGGCAGCCACCAACCTGATTACGTGGGTCACACAGCATATTCCCATGGCAGTCGTACGTGGCATCCAGCTCGGCGTCGGTATCAGCATCATGATGAGCGGGTTCAAAGCCGCCTACGTGGTCAAACTCTCGCTCACGGCAGCCACGGCGACCAGCTCGTTCTCGGCCAAGGAGCAATCGACCATCATCGTCTGGTGGGGTATTGACAGTGTCTTCGTCTCGGTGGTTCTCGGCGCGCTGTGTATCGCGTTCATCAATAGCCGCAAGGTGCCCATCGCGCTGCTGCTGTTCGTCTATGGTATGGTGATCGCTGTGTACAAGTACACGATGTTGAACAACGACTACAACCTGCCATCGCTGCGCATCGGTCCAGATTTCATCGCTCCTGTCGGGCCGTCCTGGCACGACTTCAAGACGGCATTCGTTTACCTCTTCTTGCCACAGCTACCGCTGTCTTTACTCAACAGTGTGATCGCACTGGAGAAGCTGGCCACCGACCTGTTCCCCAAGCACCACGAGCCAGCGAACGTGCGACGTATCTGCTACAGCCTCGCTGGTGGCAACCTGCTCTTCAGCTGGTTCGGCATGCTTCCTGTTTGCCACGGCGCCGGCGGCCTCGCCTCGCAGTACACGTTCGGTGCGCGCAGCAGCCTCTCGATGGTGTTTCTGGGTACGTTCAAGGTCTTCTTCGCGCTGCTCTTTGGCTCGTCGTGCGTGGTGCTGCTTCAGAAGGGCATGTTCCCACAGTCGGTGCTGGGCGTGATGCTGGTGTTTAGTGGCCTCAGTCTCGCCGCCGTCGGGCTCAAGATCGACAACACCAACCAGCAAGAGACGCTCTTGATGCTGCTCACGGCGGCTGGCTGTCTCGGCATCAACACCGGTGCGGGCTTCCTCATCGGCTTCGCGGCGTACGTGCTGGTGCGCGTCCTGCGTCATTTCCATTGGGAGTAATGGTCAAGTTGAAGTCGAATAGAAACGTTAGAAACGGTGTCTGTTCCCAGAGGTTGCCAATGGGTGTGCATGTCCAAGTACTGCCGAGTATGGATTGCAATTCGCAGCATAAAGGCAACCACGTGTGCCCACCCATCGCCATCTTGTAAGTCCATTGAGTGGTGCACTGTACGATGAGCACCACATCGCTTCATTTGGAATTCAGAGATGACTGGCGAGCATTATTGCTAGAAAAACAGGGCCAACCCAGATTCGTTGCATGTTCGGAAAACCGAAGAGTGGGATCAGGATGTGCCACATTGGTTTCTATTTTTGCAAATGTCGTCGGAAGGTTGCGCGAATGTCGTCTGTGATGGTGGACCAGCCCGTTGTTGCCTGTCGATGCAGTCGACGACCCGACAGTGAATGGATCTGCCACTCCTGGCGTGCGCGTCGCACCTTATCCACGCGTTCCCGAGCGCCCGCGACTTGCAGTGCACCTCACAACCCAATTGACGCCATGTCACCCTACCGTCTCCGTGATTCGCATCGCACAGCCACGTACTCAGCGCCGAAAACGAGGCCATTCTCTGCTGCGGATGACCGAATGAACCCGTCCCAAGCTCCGTTGAAGCCGCCGTCGCAGCTCCAGAACGTGTACGACACGTACGCGGAGAATATTCACGCCATCTCCATCCGAGCAGGCAGCAATTCTTCGCTCAATCGCTACGGATCTGTCGTTGACAGCTTCAGACGACCGCGATCCGAGTCAAACGAGAGCGAAGAATCGACCGAGAACCATCCAGATACCGACACGGACTGGCGCATCACATCGTGGCAGACTAGCTTCCATTTGATCTCGTTCATGGCCGGCTCCGGCCTGGTATTTCTCCCACTCGCGCTGGTCGAGATCAACTGGTATGGGTTGATTCTACTCGTACTCGCTGCCGCTGTGTGCATCTACACTTCCAAGCTGCTGGTGGAAGCCATGGATATCTTGCGCTGGTCGTCGGGCAAGAGCGTGACGTATTGTGATTTGGCGAAAGAGTGTCTCGGTCAGAACGGGTACTACGTTACTGCTGTACTTCTCCACAGCGGCTTCTTGATCAGCTCGACTGGGTACGTCGCGCTGGTGACGTCGTGCATCACTGGCATGACAGGTGCCAACTACGGCACCGTGCTCTGCTTCATCGGTCTCAGCGTATCGCTGCACATACTCATCAAGTCACTGAAGGCACTCGCTCTGTTCTCGGCAGTCAACGTCGGTGTGTGCTTCTGGATCGAGGCGGTCATCTTCGGCGACGCCATGTACCCGTTGAAGCAGATCGCGTTGGAGCAGTCAGCATTCATCTTCGGCACGCCGGATCCGACTGACGTATCCCTGCCACTGAAGCTCGCGTACCTCTTCTCGCTCTTGGCCAGCGGATTCTTCTGCCACTCGGTGATTCCAACGTTCTACAACGTGATGAAACACCACAGCAAGTGTGGCGCAGTCGTACTACGAAGCCAGACCAGTGTCGCGTCGTTGTTGTACCTACCAGTGTGCGTGGTCACCTACGCAGTGTACGGTGCGACGCTGCAAGCACCAGTATTCTTCAACATGCGTAACCCGGCGGTGCGATACCTCGCAATCGTGCTCTACTGTGTCCACTTGCTGCTGTCCTACATAGTGACTCTGTATCCGCTGCAGCGCGCGATCGAGCGGGTTTTCCTGGGACGAGGAGAGGATGACGACCATCGGTTCTTCCAGCAGCCGGCGAAGCTGGGGTTGTTCAGTCGTGTGCGCGCCAACTCACAGCCGAGTGAATCCGAACAGCGTCGACAACGTGGTCTCCAGTATATCATCAGACTGGGCACGGTGCTGGCGACGCTACTGCTCGCCTACGTCTTCCGTCCGACCGCACTGGGTATTTTGGGGGCAGAGATCATCCCCGCAACAACGCTGTCACTCATCTTGCCCTGCATTTTCTTCTGGAAGCTGTGCACGGAAGAAGCCGGGTGCCTCGACAAGGCAGCCATCGTCGTGATTATCGCTCTCGCAGTCGTGAGCATGTGCTCGAGCGTGGCCGTGATCGTTCGGTACCCATGAGTCCTCGCCATCTTCTGTCTATTATCGTATATTTTATTAGATTGAGACTATTTTAAAAAATATCTGCGCTCAACGATTTACCGTAACTCACTTCAGAAATGGAGGCCATGTATCTCTTGCGGCTGCCGATGCGCGCATGTGCGCGCCAAGCACAGGGAAGAACGCAGTGCGCTCGCTCACTGCAGCTCTTCTCTTCTCGCTTGTCGAATCTCTCGTTGATTTCCCGGTTTCGTTCGCACGCGACCAACACTGTTATCACCAAACCAGTGACGATCTTCAACAATCTTCCACTGCGCCCACGGCGTTTCTCCACTGATTCGCATAGCACTGCTGCACCTGTTGCCTCTGCAACTCCAACCACCGATGAACCGAGTGCCAGTGATCTCAGACAGCGCTCGGGGCCGTCGCGTGTACTCATATTCGACAGCGAGGGGAAACCGACCATCCACTCGATGACGCGATCAGCCATTCTCCAGATCACCGAGGAGGCTGCCGTGACCACAGAGGAGCCAGAGATGCCGATTCTGCAGCGTAGACCATCTAGGGACACTCGACGCTCGGCGTATGACTCGGTGATTGAAGTGCAACGCGTCCACGCGCGAGATATTCGTCAGCTCGACAGTGCGTTCGCGATCCCAAGCGAGCCATCCATCGAAGTGCGCGACCAGGCCATCCTGGTCAACACTGGTGAGCATACGTTCGATATCTCTGTGATGACAGCTGATGGATGACGCTTCTGTGTTGGTTTCACTATGTGTAGACCCCGTCCGCGCGATCATTCTTCGCTCGCGGTGTCTGGTGTTTCTGCGTCCCGACGACAAGAACATGGCCACGACGCTCCAGGTTCTCTTCGAAGAGGTGGGCGGCAACACAGACACGCAGGTACC
Source organism: Pythium chondricola (assembly GCA_023337575.1). Classification (NCBI taxonomy): domain Eukaryota; phylum Oomycota; class Peronosporomycetes; order Pythiales; family Pythiaceae; genus Pythium; species Pythium chondricola. The sequence goes on from JAADXF010000045.1 coordinate 16,148, forward strand.
CTATGAGTTCAGGTGAGTCGACTGCACTTTTTTACACGCTGTGAGTAGACTAGACTGGTGGTGACCGGAGGTGTGTGTTGTATAGAGCACTGGAGGTGGTGCTGGCCGCGCTGTGTCGCCACTACCATGTGCAGTTCGACATGGTCGCTCCGGCGATTTCCACATCATTGAAAAGACTCGTGTCGGAGCAGCCATCAGTTGGTGAACTGAATGCGCTACGGTCGTTCAAGAACACCATGAACGAGTTCCAGTCAAGGGTAGACGGCGTCCGTCGCGCGCTCATGGCCACACTCAACAACGAGGAAGACATGCGACTGCTATACCTGACCAAGCTGCACTCCAATCGATCACTGCTGGGCAATCTGTGGAGTTTTGACTCGGAAGAGGCCGAGGTGTTGATCGAGAACTACCTGCAAGACATCTATGCGACCCAGACCCGTGCCACGCTCTTGCAGCAGCGCATCCAGAACACCGAGACCGTGGTCAAGCTGCGCCTCGACGCCATGCGAAACTACTTGCTCGGAGTCAACATTATGTTCTCCGTGGCCAGCATCAGCCTCTCGGTTGGGACGTTTACCGTTGGCGTGTTTGGCATGAACCTCGTGAGTGGGCTGGAGACCGTGCCTGGCTGGTTCTTTGGCGCCGCGACGCTGTCGACCACGCTGATGGCCACCTCGGGCTACTTTACCATGCGGCATTTTCACCGCAAGGGCGTGTTTGGACCCTCGGTCACGACCAAGAGCGCCAGCACCGCCAAGAAGTTGGCCGAAAAGCTGTCGTCTCCCTGACCGCTTTACAATCGTAAATCGACGCTCCTCATATGGGTACACTTTGTGGTCCACATCAATAATGAACGTATCTGATTGGCTGAAATGTGTCACTAAATGTGTGACTTCATTCTTCGACTTGGGAAGGTCAAGCAAAATGACAAGTCGGGTGGAGCGTGCGCGGGCCACCGCTATCGGCACTGCGTTCGAGGACGAATTTGACTGGGACTATGTATCTCCTTGCGGTCTCTGCGTGCGTGATGCGTTCACGATGGCGACCGCCTGGGCCGCACCGCTGAAGCAGCACGTGTTTCTCGGGTTTGACCATGTTCGTGCCTCGTTCCAAATCGTGCCGACGTATGAATGGATCGAAGTCTGGCGGCACTGTACGGAGGACCCAGCGACAGTGGGAGAGACCACGCTCTTAGCACGTGCAGCATACTTGGTGTGGTGTGCTCTGGCTGCATGCGGTGGGTATGGCGCGAGCGAGAACCCAGCATTCTGGCGACGAGTATTTGACGACATGCAACGAACCCCCAACAAGTGTGACATGTGCTCAGCACCGTCCAACACCGAACGAGATCGACGTGGCATCACAGACGAAGTCCGGTTCTTTGATGGACTGGCATTTCCTCGTGTGAGGCTGTGGGTCAGCGCCAACGATGCCGTGCTCAAGGAGCGTCTAGTGCGACTGTTTTGTGGCCTTGACGAGTGTTCGTCCGAGCCAGCACAGCGGATTGAATTGGAGCTTCAAGGGATTCTAACGCGGTTGCATCCACACGTTGCGGATTGCCGTCGTGTCAAGAAGGTGGATCTATCATTGATGATTGGCTTAGACACTACGAGGACAATCGCGCTGTTGAACGCGGTTCACGAGGCGCCAGGTCTCAACTCCCCTCAATTCTCTATCTGTGAAGTGAGCGGTTACTCCTCATTGGAGCAGCAAGGTCCGGTGCAAATGTTGGCGAATAATGAAGCCACGACATCCTCTAAGAATTACCTGCGGTCGTCCGAGTACAAGCACAGCCCGCAAACTATTAGCGGGCGGTACTTTCGCTGGGCATTGCGTACCGAGAGTGTCATCAAGTGCGACGGGCTGCGTGACTTGACGATCATACTGGCATCCAGAAATAAGATCCTCGCTGCCTGCTTCTCCACACTGCCACACACGCAGTCACTGGAGACGCTGACGTTCGGCGGCTGGGGCTACTATGATAGCACAATGGAGGACAGTGATTTGGCGTGGCTCGGGTATGCGCTCTTCCACCCAGACACATCGCTGTCCACGTGGCGTCAATTCCGCATTGAGGACGTTCCCACGGATTCGTCGAGCGAGTACCTCGCGATGATGGCCAAAGGCAATAACTTGCACGTCGCGCTCGACCACGCCACGATTCAAGTGGACAAATACTACCTAGCAACACTGCGAGTGGGCACTGTGATCTACGACAAGCCGCTCGGCAATGCGAGTGAAGATACGCCACGAACCGGTGACAACACGATGGCCGAAGACGATGGTTCAGTGGGCGATGTGTTCAGAGATACGACGGACAGAGGTGCCCCAGGGCCAAAGAGTGAGGTGAAAGACGAGTGTACAAGCACTAGTGACCGAAACCACCTCCCCACTGGTGTCAGCGAGACGAAGGCGACCCTGGACGACACCGACTTCCATGGTAAGGCCCGGTTCGTGGCGTATCTTCACTCGCATTGCCGAGCGGCTGATGCGGAAGTAGAGGATGATTCAGAGGCGGAAGCGGAATTTATTGTGACGAAGGAAGACCCGCCGCGAGTCGTCGAAGAACTGACCACCATCGCACGAATGGATGTCTGTGTGAACTCAACCGACGTGGCCGCGCTGGAGAAGTGGGTCATGGTGGTCGTCCCTGGCTACGGGCTCGGGTGGGTTCGTCGGTCAAGCATCGTGTCAATCGAAGCTCGTGCGCCAGGCCGTCCGCGACTGACAGGATTGCGGTTGGAGCTAGAAGCGTCAAAGTTCCCAGAAGAGGTGCTGCTGACTCTGTTGCGATTGATCGGTGGATCGATTGAGTATCTCGAGTGGAACCACCACCGCATCCAGTATGCTGCATTCGACGCGATCGTACAGGCCTGTCCTCAATTGGACTCGCTCGTGGTGGGGAATCCACGCAGCTCTGATAAAGTGATGACATGGAACTTCCCGCCGCAAGTGACCCAGCTCTGCATTCGTGGAGGCCATCGCAAGTACTTTAAGATGCTGTTTCCACCCAACTGGTTTGACCGCATGCACAAGCTGGAGACGCTCCGTATCGTCGCCAAGACTGCCGCGCGCACGTGTGATCTCGACAAGTTTGTTCTCCCCGCCCTGCGGTTGCTGCCTCGGCTACGGCGAGTCTATTGGATCGACCAGTACGGAAACGACGACAAAGCACTGGAGGGGCTTAGTATGAGTTATGCACGACGGCGTCAGCTCTCGCGGAGTTATCTCGGTGGGAAGGGGTACGAAGCGGTGCTCGCGACGCCTTCCCAATCGACTCGGGGAGCTCTGCTAGACGTCGTGCGGTTCTATCAGCACACGGCGCACCCATCCCCGCTCGCTGGCTTGCAGGGTGAGGCGATCACGCTCATCTGCGAGTATGTTGGGACGCCAATCCTACGTGAACTCTGGGCAACGGGCCGCTCGCTTGTCAGGACTGACGATTACTTTGGTGGCTTCGGCGATTACTAGTACAGTACCGTACTAGAGATCACCCAAAATCAAGTGGCTACATTATGTGGACCACAGAATAATTTAACGATGATGATTGGCTGAAATTCTGTCTAGTCGGCAGAGTGATTGTTTTCTTTGGTTTCCGCCCACAATGCTGACCTCATGGAGCGAGATCCTTCTCCGCGGTGGGCGGCGTCGCGGCGCTGCTATGGCTGTTGCTCGCACCAGATGGGCGCGAGCGTGCTGTGCGCGATCTCCCGTGCCCTCCCTCGACGCTTCCGGTGCTTGGAAACACGCTGGACCTCATGGTGTACGAGCTCCACCGTCTCCACGATTGGATCTGGGAGAGTGCCATGATCTTTCGCGATCTCATGGGCGAAGGCATCGTCGCTGTCGACGGCGAGCAGTGGAAGCAGCAGCGCAAGGCTCTTTCTCACTTATTCACGATGTCGATTTCCGTGAGACAATCAGCGTCGTGATTCACAGGCACTTGAAGCAGTTTGGCCAAGTCATCGACAACTTCATTGACCAGTACAGCAAGACGGGCGAGAGCGATGCCACCACGTCGCTACTGTTCTCATTAGGTGACGCTTTCCACGGTTAGGCGTTCGATACATTTGCGGAAGTGGCGTTCGGCCTGGATGACAAGGCGCTCGAGAAGATCGTGTTCCCCGCCGGCAACGACGGTGGCTCCACGACCGAGTTCTTTACGGCGTGCAACGACACGGCGCACTGCATCGCGCTTCGCTTCCACTAGCCGGACATGCTGTGGCAACTGAAGCGCGTACTCAACGTGGCTAACGAGAAACAGCTTCGCAACGCCATCGCCGTCATCAACCAGCGAGTATTCGACGTGGTGCATCGCACCCTGGCTCGCAAGAACCAAGGGAAGCTGAGAACAGCCTTGTATACGTGGAGGCGACGATTCGTGAGACCCTGCGACTGTACCCGCTGATGCCACTCAACGCCAAGGAAGCCAACACCGACGTGACATCGAGTGACGGCACGCACGTGAAGCAAGGTGCGCGTGTCTACATCCCTTCGTACGCGTTGGGTTGCATGCCGAGTGTGTGGGGTCCAGATGCGAACGACTTCAAGCCAAAGCGGTGGCTCACCGAGTCTAACATGTTGCACTCCATTTCCTCATTCCAGTTCGTCTCCTTCTACGCCAGCCCGCGCATCTGCCTTGGCATGCGCTTTGCGCTCGTGCAGCTCAAGTCCACACTGGCGTACCTCCTGAGCAAGTTTGATTTTGAGCTCGAACGTCCCGCACATGAGTACAACTACGAGCTCGCATCGACCCTTGCCATCAAAGGACCCGTGCGAGCACGGGTTTCGTGTATCAAGACCTGAGCACAAGCAGCTCTCCTCAGGTTTGGCACATGCGTATGTATGGTTTGTCATTCACATCATTTGTTCAATACTAGTATATTGCAGACTCGAGCATCACTCCACGTATCCTAGTCTTGCGAGGCGGCTGGTACTACCACGCGCTTGGGTCGGATCAGGATCGGGCCGTCAACGCCGAGTGTGAGCGATGCGTCGTACGTGAACGACCACGGATCGGCCACGGTCTCGATCTCAAACTTGCTCAGGAGCGCTGCAAGCGCGATCTTCATCTCGATCATCGAGAACTGGCGTCCGATGCACACGCGTGGACCAGCGCTGAACGTCACAAACTGGTATGGTGACACGGTGCGGAGCTTGCCAGTATCCGCGTCGATCCATCGGTCTACGTTGAAGTCAGCAGCGTCGGGCCCCCAGACACTCAGCATGCGCGCCATGGCGTACACCGGCAGCAGCACTTTGGTACCGGTCGCCAGGAATGTGCCGTCACACAGCGTCACATCCGTCAGCGACTCGCGCATGTTGAGCGGGATGACTGGGTTCAGGCGGAGGTTCTCCTTGATGGCGGCCTCAAGCACCACGAGGTCGGCGGTCTCATCCTTGGTTGGCGCGGCGGTCTCACTCTCGCGCAGGCGTGGTACCTTGGCCCAGATCTCGGCACGGATGCGCTTCTGCAGCTGCGGGTACCGCGCCACCATGACCATGAACCACGCCATCGAGTACGCCGTGGTGTCACGACCCGCCGAGATGAACGCCATCGCCATGTCGCGGATCTCGCGCACGTTGTATTCACCGTCCGCCTGCTCGGCGCTGTCGAGCAACAGCGTGATGAGGTCGCGGTGCGGCGGCGTGGCGTCCATGAGCTTGCTGCTGACCGTGGTGTCGGCGGCGTGCTTGCGTGCGATCGAGTCCTGGATGATCTGGTAGATGAACTTGTCGAGCCACGCGACGTCGGCCTTTTGCTGGCGCTCGGGGCCGACGCCGAGCAAGTGCTGGAGCTTCCACACGAGCGTTGGGGTCTGCTGGCGGTGGAGCATGTTGTGGTTGGCGCGGCCAAAGCGCGCAAAGAATTCGTGGTTGTCCTGGGTCATAAAGTCGAGGTCTACGCCAAAGCCGATCTTGGTGAACACGTCGGTCGCGTACAGCTCCATGAGGTGCTTGACATCCAGCACGCCATCTCCATTCCCATTCGCATTCCCATGACCAGCTTTGGCCACGATGCCGCAGAGCTGCTCGGTGTGGCTCGCCATCACGGCGTCCATCACGTCTTTGAGCCGCTGCATGGAGAAGAGGTTGCTCGCGGTCTTGCGCTGCGCGTGCCACTTGGCGCCGTCCGTGGTGAAGATGCCCGTGCCGAAGAGGTCCAGCAGCGCCTCGCGGAACTCGTCGCCCTTGCCGAAAGCGTCGAACTGGGTCTTGAGCACGTCTTCGACTGCCGCCACGGTCGAGAGCACGACGGTCGGCGCCTTGGTGAGCATATCGATCGCGAACGGACGCCCCTCGAAGCGCAGGCACTCGCGCAATAGCCACGTGTGCAGCGTGTGGCGGTGGGTCAGCGCGGCGTCGATCGTGTTGCCCAGCAACGGCAGCGAGGACGGCGGCCGCGGCAGGGTTGCAATCGCGCGCTGCGCGCGGCTCGGGCGTGCGAGAATGGCCAGCACAAGCACCGCGACGCCCAGTGTGATCGTTAATGGCGACGGCCAGTGCGCTTGCGCCCAGCTGCGCAGGTCGAAGAGCTCCACGCCAGCGTCCTCCATGATGACGATGATGGTGCGGATCTTGCAGAGACCAAGTTCGGAAATGAGCTCTTGGTGACGGGGTCGTGCGGGGAGCCAACTGCAAAGTGGCGCGGCGCGTATTCCGATTACTCCCGCGACGGAAGGTATGCTTGGACTGGATGAATTGCTTACGACGAAAATGACACGGTGGCTATTACTGGAGCGGTGCCTTACTTGGAACCAAGCGGCGCCAAATGGGTGTATTGTATGTACTGTAGGCTGTCTTTAGGCTCGCACCAATCGCGTCAGCACTGCGCGCTTGAATGCTGACCTGTACCGGTATTAATACTTAGAGTACGTGCAGTACAGTATGGCTTTTTATTTTGGGCGTGGCGCGAGTGGAACTGTCGCACGAGGCGCGGTGTGGTGCACGTTGAAGTGAGTGAATGGGAGAATGAACAAGTGCAAATGGAGTCGCCATGGGAGACACGAAAGTCCCCGCCGCCATCAACCGAGATCCGCGGATTACAGGTACTCCTTCCTATGGCCATGACGGAAGAAAGAGAGGCAAGGCCTGCCTACTATATGCCGGTGGTGAGGCGCAGCGGTCGCGACCTCTGCTCCTGCCATTGGCCCAATGGCAGTGCCGGCAGGCGCTTGAACGGCGACAGTTTCCGCCGTGTCCTTACACGCTTGCTAACCTCAATGATTGCTAACCGCGTGGTCCTCGCCTCGATGAACAGACGAAGCTAGACGAGATAGTACAGTGAAAGACTTGACTATAGTCTGCATGTAGTTTGAATGTTGCTTGTTGTGAAATGTTGCACGAATGGGGTTCATGCGTGTTGCTCGTGGGTGGTGGAACGCGGAACTCAAAGACCAATCCAACCACGGCCATCGCAGCGCGATCGCGTGTCTCCTGGATCACGTCTCTCTACTCGCGTGCAAGCACACACCGCGCGCCCACGACCTCGTGTCTAGTGACAGCACGCGCCTGTTAATTTTTCGCCCCCCCTCCCCGTGTTGGCAACGTATCCCAACCACAAGTAGCCAAACATGGTGCCTATTCGTTTTCCCATCATGCAGTCCCATTGACCGACCGCTCTTCTCACATAGCTTGCGTTCTAGGTGACCAACAAGAGCAGCAAGATGCTCAACTACATCAACTACCGCATGAAGGTGACGCTCCAGGACTCGCGCGTGCTGGTCGGCTACTTTATGGCGTTCGACAAGCACATGAACCTCGTGCTCGGCGACTGCGAAGAGTTCCGCACACTCAAGTCCAAAGTCAAGACCACCGTATCGGAAGAGCGTGTGGAGAAGCGCCACCTTGGCCTCGTGCTGCTGCGTGGCGAGAACGTCGTGTCGCTCACGGTCGAAGGACCGCCGCTCGCGCCAGAGAATGAGACGGTGGGGCCAAGCGGACCGGGCATGGCACGCGCCGCCGGGCGTGGCATCCCGGCTGCTCCGATGGGTGCGCCGCCCATGGGGCTCATGGCGCCAATGCGCGGCATCGGTGGCCCCGCGCCCGGCCTCATGCAGCCAGGACAAGGTGCGTTTATACTTGTGTTTTGTATACGAGGTGGCATGGTGTGGGCGGTGGGTATGTATATATGGGAGCGGGCTTCCAGATGATCAAGACTGAACAGATAAGCGACACTGGGCGCACGGTGTTTTTTTTTGCTTCCGAACCCAAGCTGAGCACACTCTCCATTTATCCAACGTACTACCGTTGATCTTAGTATGATGGAAGCCTCTCCCTCCCCACGCACCCCCACCGATCGCCACCACCACCTCCTCCTCCATGATCAGTGCACTGACCGTTGACTGTAATGTATTGCAGTGGCTGCTCAAGCACAGCCGATGTCGTACGGCCGTGGCCGCGGTATGCCACCAGGGCCGCCGCCGGGTATGATGCCGCCTCGCCCCATGCCGGGTGTGCCAGGTATGGTGCCTCCGCCAGGCATGGGTCCACCACCAGGCATGCCACTGCCTCCTGGTATGATGCCTCCTCCTGGTATGATGCCTCCTCCTGGTATGCGTGGCCCACCAGGCCCACCGCCGATGATGCGACCACCAGGCCAGTAAAGCGATCGGATCCAAGTCGAAACACACGTTGATCAAGCTCGTTAATAAAGGTACACCTACGCACACATACACACACACTCGTTGCCTTCACAGCCGCTGCCAGTCTGCTTCTTCCGTGTCGTCGTGCACCACGGCGCGCTCCATGATGAACTTGCCTTCCTTGTACTTTTGGGACGGCTCCATCGCTCGCACCTACGTATCACCACGGTGTCAGTGGGTGGACAATACACAGAGAATCTGCCGTCGTCGGTCCTCACGTATTTCCATCCGAGGATGGCCTCGCAGCCGTTGCAGATCACGTCGCACACCGTGTGCATGCCCGTCATTAGGTACCGATTGCGCGGCGTCCCCGTGCGCACATTAAACCTGTCCACACCAGCGCAAGCGTCAGTGTAGACTACCACTGTACAGTGTGAGCCACTCCCGTACATGGCGTTCATCAAGTACGCCTTGCCCGTGCGCCCAAAGAACGACTTGGCGATGATATCTTCACGATCCGCGAGCACATTGCCGCAGTCGACACAGCGGAATACGTGCATGCCCGGTAGCGGGATCAGCTCGGACGACGTGCCGTAGATGGAGCTCTTGTGGTGACGAGGTCTGTGTCCATGGTCGTTGTCTTGTTGGCTGTCGTCGTGGTCGTCACGCTCGTCTTCATCGCTGTTGCCACTCGATGACGCGTCGTCGTCGTTATGGGTGTCTTCGTGATACTCTCGCTCCAGTGCCTCGACGGCGCGCTTCCACGAGGCCCGCGGGTCTCTGTATTCAATCTCCTTGACGCCCGCACGGATCACCACCAGCGGCGCCATGGCTGACCGACCCTTCACTCCACGTCGAGTAGCTCTTTGCCTTGTTCTCTTTTACTATTCACACGTCTTCAACATGACGTGTGGATAACAAAAAAGTCACCCCAAAAAAACAATGAAATGAAAAGTAGAATAATTGACACCCCACCAAAACCCAAACCAGTCTAAACCGCGCGGCGCTTCCTGGCGTCGTGCTTGAGGATCTTCTTGACCACGCGCGTGCGTTGGGCCTGCACGAGTCGCGCCGACTGCTGCACCTTGGTCTGCACCTTGCGGCTCTTCTTGATCATCATAAAGTGCTTCTTGCGGCGCTTCTCCGTGTTGGTCGTGCCGCCGCCGTGCTGCTTGGGCTTCCAGTCTTCACGACCGTCGAGCACGCTGCGCAGCCGCTCCTCCTGGGTCATGCGCTTGCGCTTCGAGTACCCTTCCAGCTCGGTCGGGTCCACCTTGGCCATCGCCACCTCGTTCTTCTGTGCCGCCGCGGCCTCCGCCTCTTTCGCCTTCTTTCTAGCACGTCGCATTTTCGGGTCTTTGAGCTCCGCCTCGCGTTCCTTCTTGAGCATCTCGATGCGCTCAAAGTCCTTGGGCGTGAGGATGCGCTTGGCATCAATGCGTTCGCTCTGGGGCTTCTTCGCCCCCTCCTCCTCCTCCTCTTCGTCCTCCTCCCCTTCCTCCCCTTCCTCATCTCCATCACTGTTGTCTGAGGCGACGTCGATCCACTCGCTCTCAGACCCATCCTCATCCTCAGACTCAGATGAGGCCACCTCCCACCCGTCGCCATTCTCCTCGCCATCGAATCGGCCGGCGGCCTCGGCCTCTTCCAGGAGCTGCGCGCCGTCCACACCCTCGGCCGCCACCAGCTCACCAAACTGCTTGGGCCGCGCCGTCTCGTCGTGGGTCTTGCCGCGGTCCTTGCGCTTGAGCAGCGCCGGGTGGATGTCGCGAATCAGATTCAAGATACCGCGCGCCGCCATCACGATCGTCTTGTCGCGCGTGCGGTTGTACATCACCAGGTCCTGGATCAACGCGTCCATGCCTTCGCATTCTAGCACGAGGGGCACGCGACGGAAGAGCTCCCGCAAGGCATTGATGCCCACGGCGATGACCTCGGAGCTGCAGCGCTCGGTGACAAAGTTGTTGGCGATGCTCTTGACAATCGGCAACAACTCCTCCGGCGGGATCTCGTCGTGGCATGACTGCACGAGGTACGCCAGGATCTGGGTCACGTTCTGCTGGTGCGACTGCAAGTACCGCTGCAGCAACGGGTACAACGGCAGCACGATGAGCTTGTGGAAGCCCGCAAGGCGCCCGATAAAGTTCATCATGAGCAGCTTGACCTCGAACCGCTCGGTGCACGCCTTGAGCACCTTGAGCTGCTTCTCGGCCACGCCCTGCGGGTCGTTGAGCAGTTCAATGGCCGGGAACGTGGCCTGCATCTGGAGCTCGCGCAGGCGCGCCTTCTTGTTCTTTTTCAACGCCTTGATGGTCTCGCGCTGGCGCTTGCGGGTCTTCTTCGAGTGGTTGTGGTAGTCCACGTCGACCTGCTGCTTCTTCTCCTTGAGCACCTTCTCTTCTTCCTCCAAGATGTCATCGTCAATGCCCAAGAAGAAGTTGATGGCCATGACCAGCAGCTTGGTGTTCTTGCTCGTGCACGCGGTTGCAATCACGTTCACCGTGCGGGTGTCGTGCCAGACCTTGCGCTTGAAGAGCTCCACGAGCACCTGGAGGGACTTGACCGCCGCGAATTCGTTCTCATCCTGAAGCATGTCAAAAAGGAAGTTCTGCAGCGCCTTGTTGACCTTGACGTTCTTGGTGGCGGCGTTGAGCTGGCGAATGTCGACGACAATGTGCTTGTAGAGAAGCTCGCGCATGCGCTTGTCGGGCGCGCGGAAGAGCTCGAAGAAGACCTTGAGCAGCGTGATCGGGTCGATGAGGTCTCGGTTGCGCATGAGCATGAGCGCCTGCACGAGCGTCCTGCGTAGGTCTGGCTCGAGCACGAGGTAGTTGTCACGAAGCAGCTTCAGGATCTGCGTTGGGAAGTTGGCCATCTCCACCGGGTAGCACTTGGCCACGTGGCTCAGAAATGACACCAGTGCGCCAAAGTGCGCCGAGTCCTTGGACGGCTGCAGCTCAAAGAGCTGGTATTCGCTCTCGTAGTGGCGCAGCTGCATGAGGAACTCGGACTTGTACCCGTCCGGGTCGCGCTTGACCATGTTCTGCAGCTGCGGCAGCTTGCCGATCACGTCCGGGCGGGACGCATTCACAGCAGACATCGTTGCGTGTGTGTGTGTGCTATGCGGTGTCTGCGGATAGTATATGCGCTGGCGGAAGCACGCGCGCTTTCGTGTGACCTGCGTCGCTTGATGTGCCGCTTTGCGATGAAGAGCTCTCGGTCAAACCAACCATTTCCTTTGGTCTAGGCTAGTTTATGATGACCCATGATAGACTAGGCTGATTTGATTGTACATTAAGTATGCATTGCACTTCTACGATGGTGGATGCGTACTTAGCGAGGAGAGCATTGCGTCAACACGAGCACAATCCGAGCTGCAACTTGGAGCGAGGATGGCGTTCCCGGAGGCTGGCGCGTGCGCCGAGCTCATGCTCGCGGACAAGAAGGACGCTTTCTATGAAGGCGAAGTCAAGAACCTCCTGCGCGACCTGCTCGAGCGGTGCTGCGGTCCGCACTTGCTCTCACAGTTGCTGCCAGAGCTCACGTCGGCGTCGGCACTGCTGTATTTCTTGCTTGTGCTCGGTCGGAAAAAGCCGCAGCAGACGCTGGGCGAAGAGTACTGCGACGTGATGCGTGTGGTGGTTGAAAACACCGATAAAACGGCCACAAGCGTGGTGAAAAACGTGTCGTTTCCTCGGCACTTGGCGTGGCTCGCCCTTGCAGTCGCGCCGTCCTACCTCGTCGCGCGGTCCAAGTCTGGGTGGTTGAACTTGTTCCAACTCGCAATGACACCACGTGAGCGCATGGCACAGCAACTACGGCAGCGCCAAGCGGCAGCTGCACACGGAGGGCAGGGTGGAGGATCATCTACTGAAGAAGGGTTGGCTCGGCGGCTGCTGTCGGCGATGGACAGGATCACCATACAGCTCAAGGCGACCGCCTCAATGCTGGAGGACAAGATCATCCCAGAAGGGTACGAGTTCGCGCTACCAGCCGTGCAGAACTGGCTGTCACAGATGCACCTCGCGTCGTTCTACGTCTCGGCCAAGTTCCTCCACGTCGCGATGCGTCTTGCGCGAGTCGAGTACGTCTTCATTCGCAAAGACCTGCGGCCTGCACTCAACCTGTCGCTGCTGGTGAGTCAATCGACCACTCACTACATACGGTAGAGACATGGCTCATCACGAATGCATCTTGTACAGGGATACCTCATGTTCATGCGGCTGTGCACCAACGCGATCGTCGAGCTCAAGCGTATACGCAAGCTGCACGCTGTCGAGGCCAAGAAGAACCTGGGATCGGCCCTCGGCAAGACCCACCATTTCAGCAGCATGCGTGTTCCGAGTCTACCAGCCGAGGTTGTCGCTAGTAATGAAGGCCCCACACGACGACGGATGAAGAAGTGTGCGCTGTGTCTCGGCGAGCGCGTGTCTCCTGCGACAACACCGTGTGGCCACGTCTTTTGTTGGGAGTGTATCGTCGGCTGGTGCCAAAAGAACAAACCGGAGTGCCCGATCTGTCGACAAGAAGCTCACCCGCAACAGATCAAGTGCATCTACAATTACTGTTAACACGGTCTACTGTTTTCGACGCTTCTTGTTCTTCTTGTCGGACGCATTGGCCGCTGGACTGCGCTTGGTAGATGCCGACGTCGATGACTTCCGTTCTTTGGCCGCTGTCTCATCTTGCGTGCGCGCTTCCAGGGCGTCCGCGTACACCTGGTCGCCACTGAGCGCGTTGTTGACGAACCGTTTGGATGCCTCCTTGTCCAGCTTGAGCGTCGGGCCCCTGGCCAGCTCTTCCGTGTCTTTGATCTTCTTGACGAATGCCTTGACTCGGTCCTGTAGCAATAATGTGAGCTGCTCGTCTTCAATACCCATCATGGTACGACCATGCAACGTACAAGTTCCTGCTTCACATGGGTCTGGCGAATGTCCTTGGCAGAGACACCCTGGGTCTTGAGGTACACGTAGAGCAGCGCGTTGATCGAGTACGCTGTCATCAAGTGTGGCATTAGGTGCTGGTGCAGCGCTCAGCGTGAGTGATCGCGACCTTACCGAGGGAGACCTGTACTTTCGCCTTGTCGATTGGCGTGAGGTCCTGGAGGAACTCTTCCACTGAGCCGTCCGCGATCACCTTGAGGTGCTCTTCGACGGCCGTCAGCGTCTGGTCCACCGCGGAGAACGCTTCCACTGCTGCTTCGCTCATTTTCGTTTGCCTTGGACAAGCTTGGGTGGTGACAAGTCGAATAACAGTTACGGTGTTTGTAACAGGGATACGATTACATTAGGTTACGTTGTAACTCACGCTCATGAAAACACCTTCTTTGCCTAACGTTACACTAGCGACGTGCCTACTTCCTTCCTCTTCTTTGCGGCTTGTTCATCCACGAGCGATTCCTTGGGCATCGCGGCAGCAAAGAGAAGGCGCTGCATCTCGATGATCTCGTCCATCTTCATATGAAGTTCATTCACGCGGCGATCGAGGTGAAGCAGCATACCAACCATCGCATTCGTGTCTTCGACCATCGCAACCTCCGTTCGCAGTGGGGGTGCGCCTTCGTCGGTTGAAATCGCAGCTGCTGGTCTCTTTGCACGCAATGGTTGAGGAACTATTACTGGTAGTTGAGCAGCAGGTGTTGGCGCTGGTTGCTCGGTGGCCTCTGCAGTTCGAAGTGGTTCTGGCGCGACGAGAAGCTGCGGTTGAATCCCTGCGATGCTTGCCATCACAGCCTCTGCGGCTTTCTTCGTCGGTTCGAGCACCTCTCGTTTCGTTGTGTTATCGGTCTTGATCTTGGCGGCGCCCATGAGATCCATGGGCGACGCGCTCGCGCTCGACGTCTCGTACATGGGCTCGGTCTGCGCGACTTCGAATTGCCGGCGGTGCTCGACCGTGTACTCTTCGCCCTCGCGCAGGTGTATCTTCATGAAGTGGCCCTTGAACTTTTGCGTGCGCATCTTCTTCTCGCACCCGGGAAACATGCACACGATCCCGTTCTTGTGCTTGTTGCCCGCCATGATCGGCAACTTGAAGCTTGGCTGTTGACCTTGGAGGGTACTGTGGTTACGCCGTCCCAGATCCGTGTCAGGGGGAAGAATTCCGAGTGAGTGGTTACACTGGCATCTCTCCGTAAAGGAGCCAATCGCAGTCGACTCCACATCTCTGTACAAGAGACGAGGTCATTAATGAAAATACAGAGAAATGATGTGCACATTTTTGATAGAGCACCTCCTCACATCTCCACACAAAATGCCCTACTTTACTTGGCATTCGTCGGTTCCTTCCCTCGGAACTGGCGGCGGATGGTGCGAGAAAGACCGTCGTTCGAGTACACCACGAACGCGACAACGACGACAAATAGGAACAAGAAGAACCCGGTGCCATTGCTGTCGGGGACGGCGTTGACCGTGTCCTGGCGCAGCCGGGCTGCTTGCTCGGTCGCCTGGAGATTCGGGTTCGCGGCCTTCTCGAAGAGCTCCTCGGTTTCTTCTTTGAGATCAGGGTCCTTGTTGGGTACTTGAGGCTCCTCTTCTTCCTCCGGTTCAGGATACATTGTCCAGGTACCGCCCATGATCTCTTCGACATCCTTCGGGTTGGCGTAGGGTATCCAGTGGAGCTGGTGGCACGTATCCGTGTCGTTCTCACCCGCCTGGAACGTGACGCCCGAGAAGTCGAGGAACTGCTTGAACGAGCGCACGGTGCCAAAGTCGTACTTGTCCATTTCAAAAGTATCGACGTGGCCCTTGAATGGCTTGCCCACGATCAATTTGAACCGGTTCACACCCATCTCGGTCTCGAGCTCCTTCTTTTTCTGGTCCACCTTGACGTGCTCGAATCTAAGTCCAAGACAACAGGTCATCAGGACAGTACAGTACACGGAACGCGTGATCGCAATCGAAAACATGGGGCACTCACCGTGCTGGCACCTTGGAGTAGTTGTGGTAGACTACCGTGCCCATTGGGCTGGGCGAGTACAGGTCGTAGCCGTGGGTCCACAAGTGCGACGCGCGCAGGAATTCTTCGCCGTCGAACATCCACAACGTGTGCGAGTCGATGAGCACACGGCGCTCGGCGTGGCACTTGCCAAACGAGAGACCCGCGCCCCACAGCGCACTCAGCTGCGGCATCTTGGAGCCGCTGATCATACTCGCACCAATGTTGCGCACGCATCCGTTTCCTCCACGCATCGTCGTGCACAAGTGCGGCAGCCAGCCGACGGGCGGGTTGTTGTCTCCGTTGTCCTTGACGAAATCGTTGATGTGGTGGAGGTAGGTGGTGAGCACCGCCATCTCATTGTTGATACCCTTCCAGTCGGCGAGGAGGTGCTGGTCCCACTTGTTGGTGAAGATACTGTGGCCGTCAAGCTGCAGGCAGAACTCTTCGTTGCGGACGAGCTTCTGCTGGTAGTGACGCGCCAGTGTCGGGCCACGCGAGTCATCCGCAAGGAGCTCGTCGATACGGATGTGGTCGCGGTAGTGACACGGTCCCTTGTCTGGCCATTGCGCAGCTGCCATCTTACAGAACTCATCAATGCACTTCGCGTCGCCTGGGTTGACTTGATCCACGACGCCAAAGTAGAGGCGGTCTGGGTTCACAGCGCGCGTAAAGCCCGTGAAGATGGTCTTGGCGCAGCGGTATCCGTCGCGGAACACGGACAACCCGATGAAGACGTCAAACTCACTGGGCATGCGTGGCGGTGGGGGGCGGAGGTGCGTGAGTTTGGGATCAAGAGGAACATGCTGAACCTCCGGGTTCAAGGGTGACTTGTCGTTCTTGTTGTAGTGCACGATGGGCTTGTCCTCGGCGCTGACGACGGAGAAGGTCGACGTCGTCGTGAGCGCGACGCACAGCGCCGCAGCCGCGGAGAGTAGGGCACGCATTCTACGCCAAGTACAGAGGGAGTCGATGGAGAGCTCCGAGTGTGATGGTGATCCACGAGTGTGCAAGCAGAAAGCAACGCGACTTCCCACCAGACCAGTGTGGAGAGCCAGGCTCAAACCTGGACCCAACGACGGCTCAGTCCGTCGTCGACCTGATACCATCTGAGAAGCATCAGATCTAGGGCTGACTTGACACGTAATTACGAGTCGACCAATTCGTCTTTTTACAGGTAGTATTACCGTATCTAAGAGAAGCGTAACTGTGTTTGTCTGTCTACCTACAAGTTGCGGACTCGCACCCAACACCTGCATCTTTACATTGCCCCAACGGCCGCAAGGAGTTGTGCTTGAACGTCTCAATCGGTCGACGGCTTCTGTCGTGTGGACTGACGCTGCCAGCTGGTATCAACGACGGCAACCGGTGCAACCAGTGCATGGAGCTCTTGTCTATCTGGCAAGTGGCTCTTTCGCACAGTGTGAACGTGTCGGCATCTGAAGACAGTCTCACCCAAACACGACGCCTCCCTGTGCGTCGGTGATGCGAGCCCAGCTGGTTCCTACGATTGCGACCGCATGGCAACTCGTAGAGTCTTGCCTCAAGTTTAGATCCCCACTCATACAGTCCGTTGTTTAGACCCCTGCCTCAACATACATTTTGCCTAGGACTAACGTGGCCACGCAGGTTAGGCATGTTGGTCATCACAGTCCAATTTGCACCGACGCACCACGTCGATCGATGGAGCAGAGGCTCGTGTCGCGAGCAACTCGACCCGCCGTCTCAAGAAGGACTGCGGTGTGTTGCCAGACGTCACCAAGAAGCCTGCTCCAGCACCTGCCCCAGCCACAAGCGCTCCTGCCGCGGACGAAGGTGATGATGATGACGACGACGATGAGGAAGAGACCCCAGCACCGGCAGCAGCACCAGCGCCTGTGCCGACGGCGGATGATGACGCGGATTCTCCAGTGCCAGCTCCAGGGGCAGCTCCGGCACCAGCACCAGCGCCGACAACCGACGGCAAGCTCTGCGCGGCGCCGAAGGTGTCTGTGAACGAGATCGATGTGGGTATCAACATCGTCGCCAACGAAGATGTAGCGGCGCTCAAGCTCCTCGCCATCTCCGCCAAGCCGAGCGGTGGCTCCTACGTCGCCTTCCACGGCAGCGCCGGCAAGGTGCACGTCGTCGAACTCGATGCCAGCGACAAGGCCGTCGGGTCTCCGATCGCCATCGATGCTAACGACTTTGCTGACATCCATGCTGACGACAAGGGCTTTGTCGTGCTTGCGACGCGTGCAGCACAGGACGGCGACACACTCAACTGTGGCAACCCGTCCAACCTGTGTGGCGCGGCTTCAAACCCACCCGTCACGTGTTTGGACATGTACTTGATCTGCTTCGAAGGTGGCAAGGAAACGTGGGCCACCAAGCTGACCTCGTCGAGCGCTTCGTTGCTACCATACTCCTCCTCCAAGACCGGCCCCAATGTGTTCATGATCTTGTGGTATGCTCATCACGGTCGCATTGCATTCGATGGCTCCAACTGGGCCTCGTGCTTTGGTGCTGCCATCTCCACGTCCGAAGGTGGCTGCATCAATATCCACCAGGGCGATCGCATGCAGATTGTCGGTCAGAGTGGCGCGTTGGTCAAGAGCACCAACGCCTTCGACTGAGGCTGCTCGCACTCGGGGTACGAGCGTGTGCTCTGGGATGACCGGTCCTAGGAGTTCACGGGTATCTGCAAGACGGACAACAGAAACCGCATCAAGTTCCCGACCTCAGACGCCACGATCTCCCCCGTAGATCTCGGCGCCTCCAACCTCGGTGATATCGTCAAGATGAAGGTGGCAGTGGCTACTGGATGACTGTGAGCAACGGCGGCGGGCCAGAACGCCAACGTCTACCTCATGCACTTCAACAAGAACCAGGCTGCCGACAAGCAGATCAAGCTGGGCGGCGACAAAGCCTTGTTGGAGCATGAGCGACGATGGCACAAAAACACAGCCGGTACAACGCATCAATGCACCACCAGCTCTGGTGGAAGCGGGGAAAAGAGCAGCGCGACGGCATCGTTGGATGGTTGGCACGACTGCCGTTCTAGAGGTTTTGCATGGGTGCGTTGAAATAATGAAACTGGGCAACGACGCCGGGCAACAGGATTGGAGCGAGCGTTGCACGTAGGTGGCTGATGAGCTCTCCAGCGCGTAACTCTGATGGACAAGTCCAGATGCCGATGGCGCCAGGGAACGCGGGCACATTTCCAGGTGTGAGTCCCACGGGAATGACGACTGCAGCCGGGTCGACGTTCATCGCCTGCAGGTTGAAGATAACCGTTGGTGGATCGAGCAGCTTCGCGAGCGCAGGATACTTCTTGCCCAGTTCATCAAGCAGGTGCATGATCTTTCGCCCAAGATCGATGGCGCGACCGTCGACTTGGTGAAGCGTGCCAATGCCCTGCATGAACGAGAGCAATGGCCATAACTTGAACAGATCCCTTTCGATGGTGCAGGTCATCACGTCTTCGGGGAAACAGTCTCGCCCGGTGGCCTCGATCTCTTCGCCCGTTTTCCAGACAACACCGCTTGGTTGAAGACAGTCATCACGACTGAGGCAGTGCTCTTGTGGGTCGACCTACAGATATGGTTAGAGTAAAAGAAAGAAGTCCGACACCTCATGCCAAAGCAGCAATCGCATACCTTCTCGAGGCGCTTCATCAGTTGGACAAACTTACTTTTGATCTTCAAGTCCAGATGGCCATCAGGAGGTGCATGGCGCACAGGGAAGTTGCAGCGCTCGATGACGTCTGTGTCTGTGAGCTCTCCAGCGCGCTTGAAGTCGCTAAAGAAAGCGAGGGTTTCAGCCTCAGAGAGCTTCGCGTTTCGCGGGATGTCTTGCCAACCATGCCCAGGGACGAGATCGGGGGGCATACTGGTATCGTGCGATTCATCCTCTTCCTTCGCATCCTCTTCATGACCGCTGCGCACCCGCTTCATCGTTCTCCAAGGGTAAAAGGAATATCCGACCTGTCTTTCTGTTTGGCACTT
The DNA here is from genome assembly GCA_023337575.1 of Pythium chondricola. Classification (NCBI taxonomy): domain Eukaryota; phylum Oomycota; class Peronosporomycetes; order Pythiales; family Pythiaceae; genus Pythium; species Pythium chondricola. Next base: position 35,652 of record JAADXF010000045.1, read on the forward strand.
GAAGTCTTTCCCCTTAGCCAATAAAAGCAGGCAGAAAACAGCGACCTACAATACCGGTAATGGTCAATTGAAAGGAGCTTTGTCCGAAATAGCACAGTCTATTAATAAAGTGAGTTCAGCTGAAATCAACAATTCCATCATCACAATCAGTGCTGAAATATGTCATTAGACACTTTGGTGGCAGCTTGTGCTTTTTAAATGTATGACAGGCTATTGGTCATGTTCAAACGTGTTAAAACATGATCAATAGCCTGTCATACATGTTAGACATGATAGACATGTTAGAACTTGTAATCACTCGTCAGAGTGATTGTCTGCAGCAATCTGCAGAGTGATTGTTCTTGGGCGGGGGGCCTCCCCTTGGCTCTTTGATCGCGGTCTACTGAGGGGGAAACGACGAAGGCGACGGAAACCTAGCGCGCGGTGCCGTCCTCATTCATTCAGCATCGGGATCGACGGGACAGACGACAGCAAGACATCGAAGACGTCGCCATGGTAGTGCAGCAGGATAACGCGGCGGCCTTGCATCCGTACTACAGCTTTCTGCCGTCGTACATTACGAAGCAGAGCATCGTTGAAGAACGAGACGAATTCATCACACGCGCACGCGAATCGCTCTCTGCGCTGCAGCAACTTCGCGATGGCCTCGATAGTGTCAAGCTCCACAAGCGCCATTTTCGCAATATCGAGACGCTCTTCAAGCTGAAGCACACGCTCCCGAAAGACTTGCACAAGGAGCTGATCGAGGTGCTCGTGTTGCACTTGTGGGAGCAAGATGCGGTGCATATTGTGGATGTCGCGGTGGAGGCGCTGGCTGTAGAGGTGCTGCGGACGCTGCTGCGCAAGTGGTGGACGAAGCTTCCTCATGCCGAGGCCGAGACGCTCGTGATCGATTGGCGTCTTGCCCACCGCGCGATTGAACGTGTAGGCTTCACGTCGCCTGGAAAGCCACGACTGGCGTCGATTCCGCGGCTGCAGATGCTTGCATCATCCATGGTCACCTGTGTGGAGAAGGCGCGACCCCTGTTCACTTCTGCATCCGGGAAGAAGTCGATTGTGGAAGAGTTATGGACCACGTTTTCACCGGCGATCAAGCAAGTCGAGTCCAACCAGTGCTTCAAAGCGCTCGGATACTTTACGATGCTCTTCAAGGTCCGCTACGGAGGCAAGCTGGATGATCGGGAATGCGAGTGGATGGTGATTCAGGCACTGTTACCAGAGTGGCTCACGAGCTGGGCCTCGCTCTCCGGCTGTCCAGACTGGGACGGCCATTGGTTCAAGGTCTTTTCGCGAGTGGCCAAACGCTTCCCTGCCGAGCTCGGTACCAATCTGCTGGATGCATTCCCGTTCGTGTTTGCCAAGGTGAACGACTCGTTCAATCTTCCATCGGACCTGGGATCGCCATTCAAGAACAACACGTGGCCGTCCGCGTTCTCCATCCTGCAGGGCACCAAGAGAGCTGATCTATATGCAATGAGGCTCTGTGCGTTCCTGCTTGGCAATCCTCACGACGACGGCACGCTGCACACTGCAAACCAGTTCGTGATCGACATCCTAACCAACGTCAAGCCGTTCTTTCACCCATCCAACGCGTCACAGGCTGCGAACTCAGTGGGAATATCGGCTTACTACCTGAGCAGCATGATTGCCAAGCGTCTCGGAGCCGAGAAAAAGTCTGGCGAAGTGCTGAAGATCGCATCGTGCCGAGGTGTGTTCGACGTGCTGCTCGAGATTAGCTTTTACGGCATCTACTCGAAGCAGCCATCAGTCTCGTCGAAGAGTATGTATCTGCTCAAGAGCGTGATTTGCGTCGATCCGTCGCACTGTTCGAAGCGCGTGCTGGATGAAATGGTCAAGGCGTTGGATCCGAGTGCACTCAGCCAGACTCACATGGCACCGGCTGCGATTTCGTCGATGTCGACGTTCCTGTATCATCTCATGTGTGGCCAGCATCCACAAGGCGCTGGACTCGTGTTCTCAACATACCTCGCTCCCGTGCTCCGACTCACGCTGCCCGGAATCGATCCAAATGACGACAAGAAGACAATGTCGACGGTGACGCTCTACTTCCATCTTCTCTCATGGCTACCACTCGTCAATGATGTCGCGAAGAGTGGAGATAGCATCGCCACCACGAAGGATCCAGAATCAAAGGCGCTCTTCGACGGAATGCATGCAAGTTTGTTCGCCGATATCGTTTCAAACGGATCGGAGGTCGATCGCAAGATCTGGGAGCTCGGAAGCTTCTTGGAAGAGTGGTCGTTGTCCCTGCTCGATCGGTGCCTTGACGTCATTCGTTCACGAGCCAACGCGCAAGCTCACAATGAATCCTCCAAGAACAGCGACGGCCACGGTCACTCACAGCGTAGAGGAAGTGATGACCGCGTCGTGCTCGAGATCCTGAACATGATGAGTCTGCTCTTTGCTCAGATGTCGCCTGCCATCTACACCCAAGCCTTGCGCAAGACAGGGACGTTTGTGTCCAACTCGTTTTTCACGTCGGCGTTCGGTGGGACGGTCGTATCCACGCTCGTCTTTGATGCTCTTCAAGGCGATGCAGCACTGGGAATCCCTCACTTCATGCAACTTGTGACGGACAACTTGCTGTCGAGCAAGTCGTCTTCGTTGATGGCAAACGAGAAGATCTGGAATCTGCGTATTCTCGGCGGGATCACGCGATTCAACGACGGCCAGCATCGCACGCTTCTGGCACATCGTGAGCAGATCCGATCGATCTTGTCGAAGTATCTGGACCCGGAGGAAGACAAAGAAGTGTTTGAAGCTGCTGCCTCCGTCTTGGAAGAGCTTCTACACGGCCTAGTTGGCGTGTACCCTCTCGAGTTCCGATCGTTACCGCCTCGCGAATGGGACATTGCTACGAGCGACTCTCATGGAATGGGCCAGTTTCTTGGCGCCGCCGTCTCTTGGGGTAAGCTTCGTCCGCAATGGCACGAGCCAAACGGGGGCGAACTCGAGTTTGCCTACGAGCTCCTGCAAGATCATTTGCTCGGAGCATTCAAGTCGATGGATGTGCTGAGATCGGCAGGCGACGTCGCAGTTCGCCAGTGGAATCCGCTGCTGAAAAAAGTGTACGCTGCAGTCCGAGGTGCACGATACATTCTTGTTGATACTCCGTCAGGCCAAGCTGCACTTCAACTCGGCTCGTTGCCATTGCTCCAACAAGTGTGCGAAAAGAACCCAGAGCTTCTTGCTTCCCTGATCACTCTCAAGTCAACGATTCTTTCAGAGACACACAAATCGGTCCTTCATTGGCGCACGCATGGTGTTGATGGTGTCACCACGATTCAAGTCTGGAAGGCACTCTTGAAGATCATCAAGCAGCTTCTCGTGTGGCGCGGTAGCCATCTCCACGGCCACCAATCGAAAGCCAAACAGAACGTTTACATCAAGGCCACCACAACGGACGTCGCGTCTCAACAACTCAAGAAGTCGCGACAGTTCGAGATTGACCCATTGGACGTTGTGCCGCTGTCCTCACGCAACGAGATGATCGAGCGGGTTCTCTTCTTCTACTCCAAGCGAAAAGTTCAGGAGCATTTCGAGTCTGCGCATCATGTCTTGAGCAGCTCTGGCCAGATTCGTGAACAGTACGAAGTGCTTCTGCTCGATGTCGAGCAGCTGATGCGTCATTCCTACGAGGAAGTTCGCAAGAGCGCGGTCGGTGTGATGGCAGAGACCAATGATATCTACGCTCGGTGGATCTACACCCGTATCTCGAACGGACTGGACGTCCTGGAAGGACAGGTCGTCGACGAGAAGGGCTACGTGAAGGAAGAGGTCGCATTTGGTGCATTGGATTTCTTCGGGTGGAACGTCGTGCAGGGTCACTTGTGGAAGTCTCGTGGATCTGAACTCGAGCGACTCTTGAAGGCATTGTTGAGGAGCAACGAGTTGCTTTTGAAGAAGATCGAGAACGAAGCGAGCAAGATGAAGATCGGAATGAAGCTGCAGGCTCTGTTCTTGGCAGTGATGATGCGATGGCGCTACGTCCGTGGCTTGAAGTCAGTCAGCTTTGTCGCTGAGCTCTTGAAGGAGGAGCCAAGCGCGGCAGAGCACTGGAAGAGTCTGCTGATGTACTTGGTTGCATTCTACCCATGGCTCCAGCCTCAGGAGTCTCCACTTCCCATCGAGCTGTGGCATCTCGTGATCAAGCACCTGAACCACGACGTTCTCCCGGTCCGTCAAGTGTCGTTGCTGATCCTCATCCAGCTGGTGAAACTGCACAAAACGCGTGACACTACCAGTTCTTCGCGAGATCCAAGTGTGGACTCGCTACTCTTCTCTGAGTCAACATTGGGAGCGTTGATCGACTGCTTCATGAACAACCATCGGAACACGCACCGCTTCTCCGCATCCGCAGATGGACAACACGCCAACACTGCACCAAGTGTTTGGTCGTTCGGTGTGAGTGAAGTCGTCCGCTTCCTCTCGAGCACATCGAGCGCTAACCCGAAACCTCCACCCCTCTCATCGATTCGGCTGTTCAACCAAACGAGTGAGTCGTTCAAGTCACTCGAACTGAGTCATCTCAAGTTGGTGACACAGCTATGCCAGATGAATCCGACTGCAGTCTTGAACGACACGGTTTTGAAGAAGCTCGACCTGCTGACAGAGTCTATCGGTTCGAAGGCCACTGACGAAGATCGAAAGGCATCGCTGTCTACTCTCGCAGAGTGGACTGGAGGCATGCTGCGTGGTCTCATCAAACTCCCAGCGAGCGCCGAGTCAACGGTTCTGCTCGGTACTTCATCTGTTCTCACGCTTCTCAACAAGGTGATGAGTCAGATCAACTCGACGTTGATTGAACCTTGGTCGAAGATGCTCTACTTCGTGGCAAGGCCGTCTATCCACCGCCCCCAAGCGCTGGAGATTCGCCGCCTCGAACCGGTGGTGAAGTACGTGCTGCAGGAAGTCAAGCAGTCATTCGCCCCAGGCACCTCGGATGACTACACGAATCAAGCCAAGTGGCTCACTGTCCTTGAACCGATTCTGGTCTCGCTCCTCGGAGGCGTAGAAAGTTCCGACCTCAGTGAGATGCGCCGAGCCATTAGAAGTGACGTGATTCAAGTGATCGAAGCGCATGGTCTGACCCACCGGTACACGATGGTTCGTGAGGTTGTAGCGAAGGCGTTGTTCATACTCGACGCCAGTTCGACGGCTGCCTCCTCGGATGTGAGTGTGTTGATCGAGAAGCTTACTGCATCGACGGGACTCGTCAGTTCCGACGACAAGGAAGAGACACCGGAAGAACTCGCAGCCAAGGAAACCAGCATGATGTGGCTCGCGCGTGCCGATCACCACGGCGATGTCACGGACGTCGCGCGCGTCATGAAGTCTCTGCTTCCGATCGCGTTCCTCACCCAGAACCACACGAAGGCTGAGATGGCCGTGCTCGCAAAGAACAGCGTCAACGCGATCGCGTTGTCGCTTCGTCTCTTTTCGATCCCGGGTGACGCCGCTGGCGCAGGCCGCTTGGAAGCGCTGCTCGAAATTTCTGAAGTGTTGGGCAAGCACCGCTTCTGGAAGACCCGAGCTGCAGTGCTGCGATTCCTCACGCCGTTCTCGTTCTACCACTGGACGTTCCTATCAACTGCGACCCAGCAACGGGTGATGCAGTTGGTCATGTCGTTCCTGGCTGATGAGCAGCGCGAAGTCCAAGACGTCGCCAAGTACACCCTCCGCAGTCTCGTGCATGTCCAGCGCAGTGCTGTCGTTGACGAGCTCAGTCGAGAGCTGAGTGAGCAAGGGCGCGATGCACGCACCAAGCACCCCAAGTTTGCTCGTCGCCTGCAGCTGCAGCAGAAGGAGGGCGCGAGCGAGGAGGACATCGCCAAGAGCAAAGCTCGTATCAAGTCCAATGAAGCCAAGATGGCCACGAGCGTGCTGGCCATGAGTGCGATCGTGCTCGCGTTCCCGTACTCGGTGCCAGCGTGGGTGCCGCCCCTCTTTGAAGAGCTCGGTCGCTTCCTGTACGTCAAGCACGCCACCCCGACGGTCTCGTACCTCGAGAAGACGGTCAAAGACACGCTGCTCGAGTTCAAGCGCACGCACCAGGACAACTGGCTCGAGATCAAGAGCAGTCTCACCCAGGAGCAGCGCGAGGTGTTCGAGGACGTGCTCATCTCGCCCAGTTACTACACGTAGCCATCTTCACTCACATATATCAGTAGGTTTGTGTAACCCCCTATTGTAACCTCCTTGGTTCCCTCTTAAATCCGTGTGAGCTGTTCAGAGTGTATTAGTAGTATTGGGAGAGTCAGCAGCCGCGACGGACACGCGCCGCCGATCTTCTGCACCACCCCACCACCGATCATGCGGGTGCTCACGGCGCTGTTCACGGCCGCATCGGGCGTCGCGCTGCTATTGTCTAACGTAGCGCGCGGCGCGTCGCTCACGTCCACTCTCCACGTCATCAATTCCGACGGTCGCTCGGCGCAATTGGATCCAAGTGTGCAGCACATTCCACTCGACGCGTCGCTGGCGCAGCTGCGACCGCCGCCGGCGCGCGTGCCCACGACGTTCGACATCTTTGTCGGGCTCTCGGTCTTCCGCGACGGCCGCCGCTGCGCGTACACCATGTTCACGGGTTTTCTCCGTGCCACGCACCCAGAGCGGCTCTACTTTGGCGTCGTGGACCAGGTCAACCCGGGCGATCTCAAGTGCATCGACGAGTTCTGCACGATGGCCAAGCAACAGTGGCCGAGCAAAGGTGCGTGTCCCTTCCGCGACCAGATCCGCATCGACGAGCGCCTCGCGGATGACTCGCGCGGGCCCACACTAGCGCGTCACTACCAGCAAAAGCTGCTCCAAGACCAGGAATTCTGCCTCCAGCTCGACGGCCACAGCGTGTTCACCAACAAGTGGGACGAAAACATTGTCGCCGAGTGGCAACGCATCGACAACGAGATGGCCGTGCTCACGACGTACCTCCACCACCTCCACGACTTTATCAAACCGAATGGCGACAACAATGCGCCGAGTTCGCTGCCGCACTTGTGCACGACGGTGCGCGGGCACAACGGACTGGTGCGCAACGAAGGCGCGAGCATGATTCGCGGCGCCAAGTGGCCGCAACTGAGTGCGCTGTGGGGCGCCGGGCTGTCGTTCAGCAAGTGCCACGCCGAGCGCCGCGTGCTCATCGACTCGCACACGCTCTGGATGTTTGACGGCGAAGAGTTCTTGCGGTCGTCGCACCTGTGGACCCATGGGTACGACCTCTACTCGCCCAGCAAGCTTGGCTCCGTGGTCTACCACAATTACACCAAAGTACCTGCCCGGTACGTACGTTGCGTACGGTACGATCGTAGGATGTAAGTGGACCCTAGACTCACCGCGTGGATGTGTTGATGCCACGATAGGTTCGAGCACGTCAAAGTGGACGCGGCCCAGAAGGCGCTCGAGGTGGAGCGCGCGCGCAACCGCTTCAAGCTGATCGTCGGCAAGCCGTTCGTGGGCGAGGTGGACACGCGCGAGATGGACCAGTTTGCCTTCGGCACCGTGCGGCCATTCGCCGACTACCTGGCCTTCTCCGGGGTCACGTTTGAGGAAGGCAAAAACGACACGGACACGTGTCGCCAGCTCCATTGGGTGCCCTACAAGAACGCGACCGACGTCGATCTGATCGTCGGCGGTGGATGGAAGATGGACCCCAGGGCACCGCGGGTGAACGCCGTGGACCGGCAAGAACCACAGGCACCAGTGGTGCCGGAGGCGATGGACACGCACGCACAGGCCGGTGCTGGCGTGGGCCACGATGCTGTTCCTGGCGGTGCCCTCCATGCAAATCTGAATGGTGCGGCCACGCCCGAGGACCCTGGCGTTGGCGGCATCGTCTTCTATGGACTCATGTTTGGTGGTGTGCTCTATGTGGTGCTGGCGAACGAAGGCGTGAGCTGGAAACTGAGCAACCTGTGGCACTCGGCACGGACCACCGATAGCCGAACGCTGTGAAACAGCTCCTACGTGTACTGATGAACAAAACCATTCCATAGACAAGACGAGCCTGCAGGTACTCTTTTCTTATTCACGGATCTGCTGGAGCAGCGCGTTGAGAGCTCGCTTGGCGTTGTGGTCCAGCTCGTCGTCTGCGTTCTCCTGTAGCGCCTCCAGCAGCTCGACGGCGTGGGTGTTGCTGCGCACCGTCGCCGCGTTTTGCTCGTGGCCGATCGTCGTGCTCTCCAACGCGAGCAATGCATTGGTCTGCAGCGTCTCATTGTCCGCGAATGCGTGCTGGAAGAGCAGCGGGAGGCCCCCGGCGTCCACCACCATCGACTGGCTGTCGTGGTTGAGGTGCACGCCGTGGTGGATGGCCCACGCCGCCGAGCTGGCCACGTCGTCGGCGTACGCGGTGGATAGCATCAGAATCAGTTCACCCAGTGCGCCTGAGGCACGCACAGCGTCCTGTGCCTCGGCGTCGTGGTCCGAGAGAATGTTGCCGAGTGCGAACGCCACCGCGCCACGAAGCTCGTCGGCTATGGTATTACCAGCATGGTGGGTCAGTCCATGGTGTACACTCACTCCTTCTCCATCCACAACACGTACAGTGGTCGCCCGAGAGAAGATCGCACAGCGCAACGACATGCTCAGACTGGGCGAGGATCGCACGGCCAATGGAAGTACCAGCGATCGTGGCGAGCGTCGTGACGGCCGTCCTCTTGATGGCCTCGTGAGGGCTCTCCAGCACACTGAACAATGCATTGACCACTTCGACCGACGCCATGCGGCCTGCAGACATAGGAGCGAGTGCGAGATTGCCCAACGTGAGACAGGCAGCTGCCTGCAGTCTTGGATCTGGGTTTGTGAGGTCCTGCGCGATGGTCTCTGCCAGTGAAGACGGTGAGCGTTCGACCAACTCCTATGCGGTTCGATAGATGGAATTGTGTATGTACCTGCGCCATTCAACCGCAGCACCTCCTCAGCCACGAGCGTCTCTGTTGTCGTTTGGATTAGAGACAGATACGTTGGTATGTGGAAGTCGATGAGCCGCTTGTCCGAGAGAAACGCGAGCAGCGTCTCCACCACATTGCTCTGCACGAGATCCAATGCCTGCCTCTCCTTCTCGTCTGTGGACTTGCCAGTGATCACGACAGCCTGGATCGCAGCCACGACGCCCTCTCGATCACTTTGAGTGATATCGACTGCACGCAATGTCTCTGCGAGCTGCCAGTACGGCGGGCGACGGTCATCGTCATCGCCGTGGGCATCGTCGTAGCTCTTCGTGGAGAGGCCTTGCACACGACCAGCGACTGACTGGAGCACGCTCCCATTCCCACGGAAGATGGATTGGGTTGTCGCTGACTGGAATACCGCGGCTACTGCACTGGATCGCGACGAGCGACGCAGCGCCGCGCGCCCCGCGATGGAGATCGGGCGCTTCCACACGTTGATGAGCATCGTTCCAACTGTGATTCTTTGGCAACTGACCCATGTCCAAGTTCGCGTCATCTCCCGACCATCATTCCGTTAAGTACGGTTAACCGCACTACGTCGCATTGGTTCACTTACACTTATCGCAAGTCGCCACTTGACACTCGCTCGTCGTGAAAATGGGCAAGAATCGGCACAGCAAAGACCGGCTTTTCATCACACAGACCGAGCACAAGTACCTCTACGGTGGCAAGAAGGCAGAGATCAAACGCGCCTACCGAAGTGCGTTGGAATGGTCATTCATTGACGCGTAGCGGTGTCGAACAGGGCTGACAAAGTGACTGCATGCAATCACAGGGCTACCGTACGATTGCTGCGCGATCACACTCTCCCCGTTCACGGTGCGCATCTAAATACCGGCGCATTATCAGTGCATGGTAGTTTTACATCCCGCCTGCGTTGTATGCTCCTGCAGAGCCCTGTCGCGACTCGCGAAGGCCATGTATTCGACCTCGAAGCGATCGTCCCCTTCGTCAAGCAGCACCAAATCGTAGGTTTTATTTACCAATGCTCATGTATTATACTAAATAATTCGTATCGAATTCTGCCCACAGAACCCAGTGACTGGCGCGCCACTCGCACTCAAGGACCTCGTGCAGCTCAAGTTCAGCAAGAACTCGGACGGCGCCTACTTTTGCCCCGTGACCTACAAGGTCTTTACGGACAATACCAAGATCGCGGCAGTCGCCACCACGGGCAATGTGTTTGCATACGATGCCATCGAGGAGCTCAACATCAAGCCCAAGAACTGGACGGTGCGTGTGTGTGGAAAACCCCCAGTAATTATTGTCGGGTCGGCAATACTAACTATTATTATTATTGGTGCGGATACTAATATTAATGCCTAGGACCTCATCAACGGCGAGCCATTCAAGCGCAAAGACATCATCATTTTACAGGATCCGCAGGACCTTTCCAGCCGAGAAATCGAGAACTTTGAGCACCTGCGGCTCGCCAAGGCAAAGGACGAGGTGAGCAGCTCAGTCATTTGTACCCCCGTGTGGGCGTATTATCATGGACTGACCCTCGGCTCTGTTGCGAGTGCAGTCGACGTCCGCGTCCGAAGGAGCCAAGAACATCCGCACAAACGCAGCGACAGACCGCATTCTGAAAGAGCTGGAGAGCAAGAAGGCTCAGCAGCGTGCTGTCGCCGACAAGATCCAGCGTGGTGAGGTCGAGGGCGTCAGTGATAGAGAGAAGATCATTGCGTCGCTCACGCATGGCAAGCCACCCATTGCGCCAGGGGCGACAAAGAATGCTGGTGGATCGGTCGCTTACTCCAAGTTCACCACCGGTGCCGTCTCGCGCTCGTTCACGTCGAGTGCGATGGCCCCGGTCACGGAACACGGTGCTATGGCGGCCACGGAAGCTGAAGTCCTGGAAGAGCGATGGCGGGTGGTACGCAAGATGAAGAAGAAGGGCCACGTGCGACTCGAGACCAACCACGGCGACATCCAGCTCGAAATCGACTGCGACTTTGTGCCGCAGACTGCCGACAACTTTATGAGTCTGTGCCAAGCCAAGTACTACGATGGTGTGCTCTTTCACCGCGTTATCAACGGCTTCATGATGCAAGGCGGCGACCCCACAGGGACGGGCACCGGTGGTGAGTCGATCTGGAAGAAGCCGTTCCGTGACGAGATCGATTCGCGACTCACGCACAATGCGCGAGGCGTCTTGAGCATGGCGAACGCTGGCCCAGGCACCAATCGATCCCAGTTCTTCATCACGTTCAAGGCGACACCGCACCTGGATAAGAAGCATGCGGTGTTTGGCAAAGTGATTGGCGGCGTGGAGACGCTGGATGCGATTGAGAATGTACCAACGGGCAACGAGGATCGGCCATACGAAGCTGTCAAGATCATCAAAGCGCATGTGATCGCCAACCCGTTCCAGGAGTACGAAGATGCCCTCGCACAGGGTACGGACGTGTTCAGTGTGGAGAAGAAGAAGAAGCAAGAGGCTGAGCGCGTCAAGGGCACGGTGGTCAAGGTTGGGGGCCAGTGGGTGGCCTACGATGAGATTGACGGCGTGGACTTGGCGGCGCTGCAGCAGCAGACCACTGCTCCATCGGCTGATGCTGCCGTGGGCAAGTACTTGAAGGCTACAGCGACCAAGAAGCGGTCTGCTGAAGAGATAGCGCCTGTGCCAGCCATTCCTGTGGCGATCGAGAGCAAGAAGAGCAAACAGGCAAAGCGATCAGGAGGCTTTGGGGATTTCTCGGGGTGGTAGTCTCTGGTGAACAAGAAACCCTACTGTAATCAGTTGTTGCTCCTTCCAAAAAAACGACCGAGTTATTTATGGCGCCGTCCAAGCGGTGATCAGTCTGCAACGCCACAGCGAGGACAGCCGGTTGATGGCAGTGGCAGCGTGTGCTTCTGTCTTGCTCTCGATACCTGAACCTGTCGTAGCGAATGGAGAACTACGCGGTGGAGAAGCTGATCGGCGAAGGCACGTACGGTATCGTCTACCGAGCGATCGAAAAGGTAGGTGACTCTGTTCGGCAGGCGATCGGTTCGCCACAGTGGCTGAGGTCGTCGCTGTCATTGTGCCAGAGCTCCAATGACCAGGTCGCGATAAAAAAATTCAAGACCGTGGCGGGTGAGTACTAATGGTGGTCGAGTCAGAGGTTGCAGCTAGGTAGTGACAGGTCTTGCAACCAGATGAGCAGCTCTCGAAGCGCGAGATCCAGGCGTGCTCGATGCTGAGCCACGCGTACATTGTGTCCTATCGCAACAGCTTCCGCCACGAAGGTCTACTGCACCTGGTCTTTGACTACGTGCCTGATAGTATGAACAAGGTACAGTGTAATCAAGACCCGGTACAGTCGATAAGTCCTGACTTTGCTGCCGCAGTTGCTGTCTCGGAACCGACGAGGCGTCAACCCCGAGCTAGCCCAGCGGTTCGTCTACCAACTGTGCCAGGCGCTTCACTACTGCCATACCAACTATGTGATCCATCGAGGTACACGAGCGTATATGGTGGTATTCAATGCTGAGCTGTGTGGCTAACGCGTCACGTGTGGGTAGACGTCAAGCCTGACAACATCCTCATTGACGAAGACAATGATATACGACTGTGTGACTTTGGCGTCGCGCGCACGATCCAGTTTGAAGGCGACCCGCTCAGCGATTACGTGGCGACGCGATGGTACCGCCCGCCCGAGCAGGAGCTACGGTGTGTCTCTGCCCAAGCCTATCGCATTCTATTTGTTGTGTACCTGACACAGTGTACCTGGCTGGCTAGAATGGATCGGTACTCTTTCGACGCCGATATCTGGAGCGTCGGCTGCGTGTTAATGGAGCTACTGACAGGAAGACCGTTGTTCCCGGGTAACACACAGATTGATCAGCTGTGAGTTGGCTCTGAGGCTTGTCCAGCAGTGCGTGTCTGGTTTTGATTGATGGTTGATATGGCATAGCAACCTCATTCAAGAGTACCTAGGACCACTTCCACCGCAGCTCGCTGGTCGCTTGCCACGTGGAGTTACGACCGTCAAGACAACCACCAAATCGTTCGAGGAGCTGCTGACTGGGCGAGTTTTGCCAGACGGCACGCTCGATTTTGTGCGCCAGACCATGCAGCTTGAACCCAAGCAGCGACTGTCAGCGGCTACGTGTTTGAATCATCCATTCTTGAAGCCACTCAAGCTCGCTGAGCAACGCGAACGCAAGTGTAGACAACTGGAGGAGAAGCAGCGACGATTAGACTGCTCTGATGGTGATGCCACTGACAGTGAAGACGGCATTGAGGAAGAAATCCCAGGTGCTCGACACGCGGAAGCCAAGACGCCAGGTAGGACGCCGCGTGGCAAGGTTGGTCCAAAACCTTTTGAATTCAAGGGAGGTGACTCGGGGCCATCCACACCTAATGGCAAGGCCCAACGCCGCCATGCACAACGTGAGAGTAAAGCGCAGAGCAAGCTTGTGGATGGAAACAACGGCACAGACTGTGAGAGTGATGATATCCAGGAGATCATCGAGAGTGATGATGCCAAGCCCCTCTCTCCTCATCCACCACGGCCTACCGGTAGAGCAGGCGGCGATGACTTAGATCTCACACTACACTCACCATCGAAGAAGAGTGCAGGCCGCCACCGTCGCCATGACAAGAAGGATCCGATCGAGCACGAGTGCTACGAGGACGATTTTGAGACCTAAGGTTCCGCCACACGTCGCAGATCAATGACAACTTGTTGGAGTATATTATTAGTACCCCATGGTATACTATTCAATTTCGAAAGACGCGGGAGGAGCTCACCTCATTTTGCGCGCCGGATGACCAGTGCAGGATACGCCGCGATTCTCGCGCGGTTGCAAGCCACCGAGCTGCGCGCGCACTGTCATGAAGCTCTGCAACTGGAGCTAGCACAGGTGCAGCACCGCATGTTCGAGCTGCGCGCTGCGATGCAGCGTGTACGTGCTGTAGCCACTGCAGCGGCCACCATGGGCACCCCGCCGTCAGCACTGACCGACGCGTCATTGCAGAGTTGCGCGACCGCTCAGCGCGATCTGGTCCGCGCAATCAGCCAATTCAATGCAGCACCCACGATTGTATCGGATACGCGGTCATTTGTATGCTGCAAGTGCCGTCTAGTCGAGATGGAGCCTGAGCAGCCTCTGTTGTCAGTGCCTGACGCATCAGCATTGTCACCGCCACGGCGAACCAAGACAGAACCAAAGCCACCGAAGAAGCGCAAGCTGGAAACGACTCGCACACCGTCCGTCAAGTTGGAGAAAGTCGCCAAGCAGGAGCCTGTGGACGAGGGGCACTTGGATGCGCGTGCGCGGTTAGCCCGCCGTGTGGACGAATGCTGGCCTCTGGCGTCAACGCTGGGAGCACAGGAGATGCGTCAGCGTCGTGATGCTGACTACGTTGAGCTGATCAAGCGAGTAAGCGCGGTGTTTAAGGCGATCCACGCGTGTGATCATGAGGAGATGACCAGTCGAGCCACGCGCAGCGTCATCGTCAAGGCTCGCGACTCGCTCGCCGTCGCCGTGAGCCTGCTCAACCTCCACGAAGTCAGCACCACGAATGCGCGATCGATACTTTCCCTTGCTCAGGCAGTGGATGCGGCCACTGACAAGCACGAGAATCTGCGGCGACACGTTGCTTTGTACGTACTACTGTAGAGTGCCTTGCCTGTTGCGATCCCTGTGCTCGATGCTGACCTCTGATTTGCCTCTTCAGATTCCGAGACTCACTCGCTGAATTAGAGCTACAACTTCTGACGAAGAGACTGGTTCAGGAGCAGCATAATACGGTCAACCAACCGCGGCAGAAGCTGCGCTCAGGCAGATAAGGAAATAGAGCTCTTCAATTCCACTTTTTGTACCAATATAAAATATAATCATTTCAAAAATACCCAAAATATAGGGATTTGTTCTGTGACGTGTGACAGAGCGCCTTTCTCAATCGACGAAACACTGAGCTTCTCAGTTCCACATCTTCCCCGGTAGACATCACCACCATGAGCTCACGCGAGGACGATGCGCAACTCATTCGGCAGATGCTGGCGTATCAGCAGCACTCGATGCACTGAAGGCGAGGCTGTACCATCGCGAGCACGATCGGCAAGGTGAACTGCAGCTCCGGCACCTCGTGTATCTGACCGACTCAGACGACGGCCTGTCTAGTGGCGATCACGTAGAGCATGCGATTGCTGAAGTCGGCGTCATTGATCTCGACGGCGAGGACGAGTCTTCATCTTGCGATCTGCCCGAGCCCGTAGTCGTCAGCTCGAGCTCAAGCTCGTCGGTGTTCGAGGTCGCGTACGCTAAGGGCCTGCTTCAGCCAAAGGTCGAAGCAGTCGTCGCTCCTCTGGTGGTCATCTCCGATGGAGAATCAACCCCTTCGCTTGGAAATTCGGCACCATTTGCTGCTGAAGCGTCGGCGTGTCATCTCTTTGCGCCTCAAACAGTCAACGAAGGTCCAAACGCAAGCGTCTCTCGGCTAGTGAAGCGTCTGGAGAAGCTGACGAAACGTGTGCTCGCGATCGACACCGATCACTGCAGTGTGCGGTATGGCAATCCACGCGGCAAAGTCGCTGCTGCCATTCTCGATCGAGCCGATGCCGCGCTTGAAGGCGCGATGAGCGAGCTCGTAGAGTCCGAGATGACACACCAGCTCATCCAGCCGGTGCTCCAGCTACATCGTGCGGCTACAGGAGTGCACCATCCCGATTTGAAGGCCACGCTTACCAGGTATTTGTGTGCTGCGATCACTGACTCCGTAGCCACTGAAGCTGACAACGCGTAATAACGATGGTGTGATAACAGCCCCCTGCAAATCCTTGGCGGAGTGCTCAACTCACTGCCTGAGCGAGTCGGTGGCATGCCGCGCACGAGTCGACCGTGTCCGAGGGACGGTCAAGCCACAGATGCCTTCATCGCTGCCCTCGATCTGATGACGACTTCCTGTTCGCGTCAACGACTCGAACGCATCGACCAAGTGCTCATCTGTCTCAAGAGCCATTTCCGACCCAAGATGGTGTTGCGTCAGTCAAAGCGAAGGACAGAGACGACCAATGCGACGGTGACCTGGGCTGGCCGCGTTATGATCCTCGCTGCCCAGACCACCGCGTATGCCATCGGTAACCACGCACGCAACCAAGATGATCGCCTGAGCCACGTTGTAGGTGTGATCGCTGCCAGGCACACGTGTTTCTCCGCGTTGTTCGAACGGTGAGTCACCCTCGTTGCCTGTTCTCTGCTGTTGACCTCGGGTACCTGATCAAGTTGTGCAGCACCTTGTCCATACTAGCACAGCCCAGCACTCGTCTCAACCCAAGAGTGCTTGACATGCACGACGAGAGCCGTCGCATCCAAGACAAGTGCGCGCAAGTCGCAGCGATGTGAGCGTGTCTCTGTGAGTCAGACTGTGACGATACTGCTACAAGCCGCACTGCTAAATAGTATTAGTACGATTCCACTGTGTCATATTCACCCCTTGCGGTATATAGTACAAAATACGCCGAGCGCACTTGTTCTTTCACCCTACTGTAGAGTCTTCTTCCATTGCGCCACCATTTGCTGCCTTGGCTTGCGGTGTTCGGCTTTTTGGATCGCGTGGGCGCGCTTCGTCAGCAACTCTACGCACTCGCGCACTGCAGCATCGCCTTTGACATCCCAGGTCTTGGATCTCAGTTGAAACGCCTTGGCGGTCACCTTGGAGACGGCGTCGAATTGCTTGATGGAGAAGATGTCGCCCTCCCACGATCGAATATTGTCTAGGGCCTTGGCCAGGTCTTCTCGCAGTGCGGCTTCCTGGGCGCGCTTGACCTCGTTTGTCTCTGTCTTCTTCGACGCGGGCTTGGTGGCGGCAGTGATCGACTCAGGATACAAGTACGCGCACAGTTCATCACGACTGCTGCTCATAGCAGTACCCAATTAGCAATGATCGCCAGGCTAGAGTGATCACACAGCGTACCGAGTGACGCGCTTGTTGAACGCTGGGTATCTTGAGCCAGTGGCGTACACGAGCTCAAGAAACTGCTTGACAAAGGCGATCGATTCGTTGTCGTGCGGTTCCTGCTTGGTCAGCTCGATCGCTTCGGAAACATGGTCAGCGAGACCCTGCACTGTTGCCTTGGTGAGCGACGGCGCTGGTCCACTCTTTGGCAAGCACATTTTGAGCTGATTCTGCAGTTCGAGCGTGAAGATGGCGACTTTCGAGCGGCGTTTAGAGGGCGCCAAAGCCTTGATGCGATCAAGTGCACGTTGGAACCGCCTCAGAATTCTCTCTTCGGTGTCTGGAACCTTGTGCTTCGGCTCATGCGTTGGGCGATCTTGCGTGGACGTCGGAGGCGGTACCAACTTCTCTCGGATCTGTACAAGGGCCTCGGCCTTCTTTCGGACAGAGCTGAGTTGTGCAGAGGAGCTCACCATCGCTTCCACGGACTCCATCACAGCATCCAGCAGATGCACGAATGTCGAGTCAACCGGCGGTTTGCCGAACAGTCGAGCCGTACATGCGATCACGTTGCAGCAGTGGTCCTCGGTGGCCTTGGTTATCTGCACACTCGTGTCGGTCCCCACACGGTAGAATGCCGAGCAAACCAAGTCGATGTAATGGGTCGTGCTGTCCTTGGAGATGCAGAGTTTACCTTGCTCCATGTGCAGTGCAACCTGAACAACGCCGCGCACTTCCATCTCCCAGGACGGCTTGTGGCTTTGAACGGCCTCCGATACCTTCGACTGCAAAGAGCGCAGCGCCTGGAAGCCGCTGTTCGTTTCCACTCGCTGTCTCAGTGTATCCTCCAGAATGCACACGTGCTTGAACATATTCGGAGTCTTGCGCCGGCAGATGCGAGCCACCTGGCCTGTCAGCGCCAGCAGCCCGTCGGAGACGACCACAGCCGCCTGGTTGGGGCCCAATAAACCCACCCCTTCGACTAGCTTGGCATAAACCACGAGCAGCTCTTGGCGTTTCGAGTCCTGTTGACTCGTTGGCGCATTGCGGATCTTCGTTGCCTCGCGAGTGAGCTCTTTGGCTATTTGAATGAGCTTGCTCTCGATGGATTGCTGCTCTTGATCAGTAGGCTTATCATCCGGGACATCCTCTGTATCGCTCTCTGTGTCTGACGATGAGGAGTTGGCTTCGTTGGCTGACTCTGAGGACCACGAGGTATTCATCAACGCTGCCCTGGTTTCACTCGCTTGAATCGCCGCCGACTCGTCTTTCACTCGCTTTCTCCTCTTCTCTTTCGTCGTCACCTTCGGTTCAACGTGCTGTTGCTCAGTTTCTGCTGTCTTGTCATCGGTAGGCATGCTATTGGCATCACCAGTGGGCTGACTACGCTTCCGCTTCTTCTCGACTGGTTCTGAGATAGGTTTGCCGTCGACTGCTGCTACACTATCCATCTTGATAACGGACTGCACCTTGAGCTGCTGCTGGAGATGCTCAAGGCGCATGGCAAGCGCCGCTTCCATGTCTGCTGCGCTCGCGACAGTGTCCATCAGGCTCGCCGAGTGGCTCACCTCACGTCCGTTCGCCCCTGTTCCAGTTTGGCGACGGCGTCACGCACTTCCTGGAGGCGCTCGTAGGCGCCAAGCACCTCCTTCAATGCGCAGTGGATATCATCAAGCTCTTCATGCAGCACGCCGCTGCAGTGCAGCTGGAGCGTCGGCGCATCGAGCCGCGATAGGATGCGGTAGTGCACGTGAGCCTCCATGTTGCCGCCAATCACTCGCCCAGCCGATTGTTGCCGTACGCGTACTCCCAAGCATACGTCATAAGGCGCTTGCTCTAGGTAGATCTTGGATGCATGCTTCGAAGTACTTTCAGTGCGCCGCGATACGGAGGACAGCATGGATGAGTTGGTTTCTTTCTTCATCTCCATTTCAAGTGGTGGTGATCATATAATAGTACCATGCAACCTGCCCTGTGGACGCTTGGCATGACCATTTTCATTCTCACACGTGCACGTTCTATGTGCAACTGGACACCACCTTGCTGCGTACTGTGTCCATGCATCCCTGATGCGTATTTTGGGTTAATACTGAACTACACGGCGCCGACTGCCATTCATATATGCATTCAAGGGCATATTTTGTGCCGATTACCAAGTGGGTTGGTCCTAACACACGCCCATGGGCTGAGGCGCCTGCTGACGGCGGTCCACGCGCTGGAAGAACACGCTGTGCCATGCCTCGGTACGATTGCGCTTGAACTGCAGATCCGGATCGTACCCACCTGCACGCTGTTGGTCTCGTCGTAGTTTCTTCGACTCATGCACACCAAACGTCGGGCCGCGCTTACCACCAGCCACTGGTACTGGTTGTGGTCCGCCCACGAGGCCAGGCTGGAAGCCCATCATGGCCGCCTCCATCTCCGCGGTGACTGCTTGATCAATCGGGACAGCAGTCGTCGTGGCGCGGAGCTTATCCACGTCCTTCTCATCGCGCTCGCCCAGTGCGACTTCCATCAGCTGGGCCTTCTGTCTCTGCAGGTCCGATTCAAACTGCGAGTCCTCTTTCTGCTGCAATTGTCTTCGCTCGTCCGCGAGTCGTTGCTGCTCTCCAAGCAGTTGGATCAGCCGCCGCTCTTCGTCGGCTTTCCGGGCGTCGTTGGTCGCGATCGTGATCGCATTCTCCATTCGGTACTGTTTCCACTGCTTGTGCGCCGCCGCTTTTTCCTCTTCGTCTCCATACGCCAGTGAAAAGACTGTGGATACCAACCATAGCATTAGATCCACGGGGGGTTCAGGCAGATAGAATACTGGAATCATATCGACACGTACTCAAGTTCTCGACCATCTCGAGGTAGTCGTTGTACTCGTCATGCGTGTCAAAGTCGTCTTCCATCTTGTTGTAACTGATACACAAGTACACGCGCACAGGCGGTGAGCTAGCTAGCTGCCGATGGTGTGGGTCCTTCTGTCCTATACAGTAGAAGCACGCACTCCTTGCACACTTTTTTGCGGATCGACGTTTCCTTGGTGCAGTTGAGCTCCTCGATGGTCTTGTCCTGGAGCTGCGACTTCTTCACGGGCTTCTGGCACGCAGCGCAAGGGATCTCGCGCTGGTGCTGGAACTCGCGGCGAATGCAGTGGTCGCAACTGTTATAGAGGGAGCCGAAGTAATGTGAGCAAGATGACGATGATTCTGTCTGTATGCATTCAGCCAAACACGTACAAGCGGTGGCCACACTTGGAGATAAGCATCTTCATCTTGGTGTTGAGCACGTTACTGTCGTCGTCGGCGCTGGTGCCGCACACGCAGCAGCGCAGCGCGAGCTCGTCGACGTCCATGGGCACACCCATGGTTGTGTTTTGGGTCGGTTTTTGTCAGTGTCGGGAACTCGAACATCAAATGATAAAGGTACTTGATCGAATCGTACAGCTCCACAGTATTGTTTTAAACAGGTATTCGTTTTCACGCTAAGTCGCCGAGAACCCCCTCACACAATCTGACCGTGGATACCCACGAAAATGGACGCCGATATTGATGCGCTTCTCGCCGAGCTGACGCGCCTACAGAGCGTGGATAACGGCGCTTCAGCGACGTATGAACCGCCACCATCGATGCGCAAGTTCTCTGTGAGCGCCGCGTCGCCGTTCGCTCCAGAACGTGTGCAAATTGTACCAAAGAGTGAGTCCAGTCGGCCATCTCCCGCTGTCATCTTGCCGCCACTCCCGACGCCACGAGCCGACGCGATCGCTGCTAGAAAGGAAGGAGAGGCAATGATAGATCCTCTCTTCGTACTGAGCCAGCCAGCGCTCGGCAGAGCGGCGATGCGCGTGCCCTATGACAACCAGAACGGCAGTAGGCTGCTGCCTCAAATGCCCATGGCGCCGGTTCGTATTCAGCTCATGCCGACGCCCCAGCGCATGGTATTGGGCCCACGGAATCTGCAGTACACGCACCGTGCAGTGGAGGCGAGCACCGCATCCTCGGTGGTCATGGAGGGCTTCTCCGAGGCGATGAAGAAGCAGACCGAGTACGCCAAGCAGAACATCGGCAAGCAGCCGCACGCACCGGGCGGCAACGCGCTGACAGAAGACAGTAGCAAGACTGAAGTCGCAGTTTTATCTCCAGGCGTTGCGCGTGTGTTTTCGGAGGAGGAGAAGCTCGTAAACAAGCTGGTGTTGGAAGGAACATTGAATGATGGCGAGGCGCTGGGCCGACTGGTGGCCAAGGCGCCCGGCATGGACGACTGCCTCTCGTTGCAAGACGTACACGACTCTGTGAATCAACAAGTCAAGCGTGAGCAAGAGGAGGCTGCTGTGGCCGCGACGATTGGCTCGAACCCGTCGCATTTACTGCGTCCGTACATGGACATTGTATCGGACCAGGACAGTCTTCGAGAGGTACAGCAATCGATCGCGGCGGAGAAGGGTTTCCTAGCCATGCAGAAGACGTCGGTGGCTGAAACCAGTGGCATGGTCGCGTTGGACGAGCTGCTGATGGACCTGGAAGGCGACGACGAGCTGCGCGACCTCGGTTTCCACCTAGGTGAGGACGACAAAGAGGACGAAGGCAGTGAGCAGACCCAGGACGCTCAAGGTGAAGTGGACAAGAGTGAGCACCTGCCGTCGACTGGTGGTGGTGATGATACCTCGACCACGCTGGAGCCAGAGGCGGAAGTGGAGTTGTTACTACGCGACGCTGACGTGCTGCAGCAGTCGAGGGCATCCAAGAAGAAGCAGTTGTCCGAATGGGCTAGTATCGAGCGCGTGGACGTGCGCAACTTCCACGAAAAGGTGCCCGAGATGGCGATGAAGTACTCGTTCGAGCTCGACACGTTCCAAAAAGAGTGTGTGGTCCACCTGGAACGGCACGAGTGCGTGTTCGTGGCGGCGCACACGTCCGCAGGCAAGACCGTCGTGGCCGAGTACGCGATCGCCATGTCCCAGAAGCACCTCACGCGTACGATCTACACGTCTCCGATCAAGGCGCTATCGAACCAAAAGTACCGCGACTTTCGAGAGAAGTACGGTCCTGACAACGTCGGCTTGATCACGGGCGATGTGAGCCTGAACCCGGACGCCAGCTGTGTCGTGATGACCACCGAGATCCTGCGCTCGATGCTGTACCGTGGTGCCGATGTCATCCGAGACATTGAGTGGGTCATCTTTGACGAGATCCACTACATCAACGACAGTGAGCGCGGTGTCGTGTGGGAAGAGGTGATCATCATGCTGCCAGACCACGTCGGGATGGTGTTCCTGTCGGCCACGACGCCCAACCACCTCGAGTTCTCGGACTGGATTGGCCGCACCAAGAAGAAAAAGATCCACGTCATCTCGACGTACAAGCGACCGGTCCCACTGCAGCACTATCTGTATGCTGGCAAGGAGCTGTTCAAGCTTTACGATGCCGCCAACGGCTATAACGCCGGTGCGTACACTGCCGCCAAGACCAAGCTGAACCCACCATCAGATAAAGTCGCCAAGGGCAGCGCCACTGGCCGTGCAGGTGGCGGTGCCAGTGGATCATCATCTCGCAACATGGGGCGCACGTCTGGAGGTGATCA
Source organism: Pythium chondricola (assembly GCA_023337575.1). Lineage (NCBI taxonomy): Eukaryota > Oomycota > Peronosporomycetes > Pythiales > Pythiaceae > Pythium > Pythium chondricola. The sequence goes on from JAADXF010000045.1 coordinate 58,074, forward strand.
GAGCGACTGGACGAAGCTGATCAACTCGCTCAAGGAGAAGACGCTGCTACCAGTTGTGGTGTTTGCATTCAGCAAGCGGCTGTGTGAAGAGAGTGCGAGCAAGCTGAGCAAGATGGACCTGAGCACACCGTCGGAGCGGTCTGAGATCCACTTGTTCTTGGAGGCGAGTATCCAGCGACTACAGGGCTCTGACCGCGAGCTACCACAAGTGCTGACGATGAAGGAGATGCTCAAGCGAGGTATCGGTGTGCACCACGGTGGTCTCTTGCCGATCATCAAGGAGATGGTGGAGATCCTGTTCGGTCGTGGCCTGGTCAAGGTGCTTTTCTCCACTGAGACGTTTGCGATGGGCGTGAACATGCCTGCCAAGACCGTCGTCTTCAATGGCATCCGCAAGCACGACGGTAAAAACTTTCGGGATCTCATGCCGGGCGAGTACACGCAGATGGCCGGTCGCGCGGGCCGTCGTGGTCTCGACACCGTGGGTACCGTGATCATCGCGTGCTGGAACGACGTGCCGGAGCCCACATCACTCCAGACCATGCTCAATGGCAAGGCGACGATGCTCTCCAGTCAGTTTCGCCTCACTTACAACATGATTCTCAACCTGTTGCGTGTCGAGGTGCTCAGCGTCGAGGACATGATGAAGCGCTCGTTCTCAGAGTTCCACACGCAGAAGGCGCTCGCCGCCAAGCACGTGCCCCAGTTGCTCCAGCGCGGCAAGCAGCTGATCAAGATGCTGGATGCATCGCTCAAGGAAGAGTACCCGCACCTGGAGTCGAGCGGCGAGCTGGCCGAGATCATGACATTCCACGAGCTCAAGCGTCAGAAGCGAGAGCTGGAGAAGCGCTTGGTCAAGTGGATGCTGACCAACCACGCACAGGCAGCCAAGGCGGCGATCGCACCAGGTCGCGTGGTGCTCATGAATGTCAAAGGCTTGCCCAGCGATCACTTGGCGGTGGTCGTCAAGACCACGAGCGAGGTGAGTGACACGACCAGTGGCGGGGTCGGCACGGCACGCTTCGCGTCGAAGATTGGGTTCGAAAGGACGGGTGGAGCGACAGAGTCGCAAGGCTCACGAGCGAACAGCCTCTTCAAGCGTGTCACGATCCTGTGCTTGTGCCCGGAGGATTACACGCCACCGAAGAAAACGGACGACCAGCAGAGTGCTGATGCCGCTGCGAAACAAGACGCCTTTGGCGCGAGGTTGCTCAAGAGCAAGCGAGACGACGACGACCGCATGATGCTCGGGAGATCGATTGGCAAGCGCGGTAGTAGCTCTCGCGTCACCGCCGAGCCAGAGACGAGTGCGAACGAACTGGCGAGCAACGTGACCGACACGATTATGGGCAAGAAATACGCGGTGATTGATGTCCCAGAATCGTGCATCGACGTGGTCACGTCCACGCAGGCGAGCAATGTCAACATGAAGCTGCTGGCCACCGCATCGTCCAAGAAGGAACTCGGCGCCGTGGTCGAGTTCTTGGCCTCGCTGACCAAGCAGACGCAAGCCACGAAGAAGGCCGACCTGGCGTTTGTGGATGTGCTCAACGAGCTCAAGCTAAACGACCTGGAAGTCGCCACCGCGTACACGCAATGGCAGCAGCTCTACACGAGTGTGTTGACGCACGAGTACGCTGCCGAGTCGCCGTCGCGCGCACGAGTGCTGGACAAAGTGGAGACGATCTGCAAGCTGCAGGACTACGTGGCCAAGCTGACGCGTGAGCTCTCGAACGATTCACTGTCGTTGTTCCCTGACTTCCAACAACGGCTGCGCGTGCTCAAGAAGCTTGGGTACATCTCCGAAGACGGTGTCGTGCAGGTCAAAGGCCGCGTCGCGTGTGAGATCAACACGTGCGAGGAGATCGTGCTCACGGAGATGATCTTTGAGAATGTATTGGCGACGCTCGAACCGGAGGAGATCGTCGCGGTGCTGTCGGCGCTCATCTTCCAGGAGAAGACCCAGAACGAGCCCAAGCTCACGCCTCGACTGGAGAGCACTCGCGAGACGGTACAGAAGATCGCAGAATCACTCGGCGTGATCCAGCTCGAGCAGCACCTGGAGATTGACCCGGCCGTGTTTTGCAAGGGCGCGCTCAACTTTGGGCTCATGGAGGTCGTCTACGAGTGGGCACGCGGCATGTCGTTCAAGGAACTGTGCCAGCTTACAGACATCCAGGAAGGCTCGATCGTGCGGTGCATCACGCGGCTGGACGAGGTCTGTCGCGAGGTGCGCAACGCCGCGCGTGTGATCGGCGACCCAAGTCTCTACCGCAAGATGGAGGTGGCATCCGAGGCGATCAAGCGCGACGTGGTGTTTGCCAGCAGCCTTTATCTCACTTAATCCATCCTCTCTAGTCAAAACGTCGATGCTTGTGGGTCGGGACGGCTGGCACTTGGACGGGTTGTGGGTTCGTAAGCGTAGCGGCTGGTGCTGATGACGAGGTACTACATTTAGTAGCGGTTTGTTTCAGTGCCCCGATCTGTCGCTTGCAGGACGACAGCAGGCCTTTGACTTTGTTCCTGACGATACTGTTGGGCCACTTGAGGTCTCTCGTGTTGTTGAGAGTGGCGAGCAGCCCTTCAAGGCACACGAGGCGGTCCTCCCGCCGTGCCCGGTCTTTAATACTCTTGGCCTTGTCCACCATGATGGTCAGCGTCTGCACGAGGATATCAATGTCTTGACTGGGCATGTCGGGGCTGACGGCGTCCACGGCCTGGATGGTGGCTGTGAGGCACGTGTCAAACGCGTTCATCGTGAAGTGGGCATGCAGGGCCTCCACAAGAGTGAAGCATTCAAGCTTAGATGATTGTATGCCTTGTTCGCGCTTGATCTCTGCGTGTTGCTGGGGAGGACCTGGCTCGGACAGCTTGCGTTTCTTTGGTTTGCTGGCTGGTGGCTCCTGCTCTGCAGGTGCCTTCTCATTCAAAGGCTTGAGCTTGTCTTCGATCAGCATTTCAGATTTCCTAAAACACCATAGTGTGCATGTCAATCATCTGCCATCATGGGTAGGTAGGTAGGTAGGTAGGTACCCATGCGAACAACGTACTCGAGGAACCGATGCAAGGCTGGTCGTTTCTTGGCCAGTTTCTTGATCCGTTTGCGCAGCACAGGCACGTGATCCACGTGGCGATTGAGGTCTTCGAGTACGCACTTTCGCAGCAGCTTGAATGCCTCGTAGATCAGCGTGTCAAGATCGCTGGACGCCTCCTCTTTGATCACCACGTCTTGACTTCCGACCACCTTGACCACCGCCTTGGCGGTCTCCATCGCATCGTTCAGCCACGTCTCCCGACGCCGCTTGGTTAGTATAATGGTCAATCGCTGCAGGAGC
>JAADXF010000046.1:0-60211 GCA_023337575.1 Pythium chondricola
CGTCGGCGCCGTGGCGCGCGAGTTCCAGTGCGGTGATGAAACCAATGCCCGAGTTGGCGCCGGTGACGATGGCCTTCTTGCCCTTCTGCGAGGCGATTTGCTTGGCGTCCCACTTCTTCGGCACGGCGTCGGTCATGGTGGGGGTGGTTGGTGTGGAGGTAGTTTGAGCTTGCGCGGTTGAGAGAATCTTCAGCAGTGAACTTCCGCACACCGGCGGTCGCGACGGAGTTGATCCCTTTGAGGAGTTGGCAATATCTCCGTCGTGTTCGTCCCAGGACAAATTCAACCAATCAGCAACTGAGTTGGTGGAGGTGACAGCGAATCAGAAGGGTGAGCTGATGGTGATCCTTGGAGGCGCAATCATGATGGCGGCTCTGTGGCTTTCGCTGTGGCCGCGCGCCCACACATGCATAGACACAGAGTAACGGGGATGCATGCGCTTCGGCGATGCGAACGCTGATCTCGTCATCAGATGCGGTGTCTCTTGGAGAGTTGGCTAAACAGTATGCACTACAGTACACTCACTTGTTTTGGGTGGACTGTACCGATCAACCGGTCAATTGGGTTCCTGTGTTGAGGTGATCAATTCCAATCAGCCAATCACGGCAATATTCCAATCTCATTTCAGCCAATCAAAGAGCTTGTCGCATCCATTTTTCTCATCGACTTGATGATGGAGCTCGTCATCATTCAGGTTACCTGCCTCATTTCCGTCCTTGGGGAGGCATGAAACATCCGAACCAAATCGGTAAACATCACATCTCATCTACTAACATAAATTATTTATATTATAATACAAATGACGCCGCTAATCGCGGCGTCCGCTAAGCCGCGCCCGCTCCGCTTCGCTGCGTTAGAGCGCTCCCTAGTCGCCGATCTCTGCTTCGCTACGGTGGCTCCGATCTAGAACGGTCCTCCCCTTGGGCAAATATACTCCACGCTACGCGCCTCGCCCCCGACCTTCGCTTCGCTGCGGTGGGGCTCCGCTCGAAGCGCTCATTAGCTTAAAACAGTACTTAAGCACTTTTTTACTCTAGTGCTGTGAAATGCCCCTCCCATACAAACTTTCGTATAAATCTGTGATGTTTACCGATTTGGTTCGGATGTTTTTTTTAAAAAAAAACGTTAAAACGCCTCCCCCGTCCTTGCTTCCCATTGCGCAAGGCACAGCAAGCAAGACCATTCTTCCACGATGCCACCTTCCTCGACCAAATGGGAGACGTCGATGATGCCCGACTTGCGTGGCAGAATCATCGTGGTGACAGGCGCCAACGCCAACCTCGGCTACGAGACCGCGCTGCAACTCGCCCTCGCGAATGGCCATGTCGTACTCGCCTGCCGTAATGCCGAGCGCGGCAAGGCCGCGGAAGACAAGATGCATGCCGCCATCCAGCAGCGCGGCGGCTGCACTGGCATCGCTGAGTACATGGCGCTGGATGTCGGCGATCTCGGCAGCATCGCGGCCTTCACCGACGCGTTCCAGGCAAAGTTCCACCGCCTCGACATCCTGGTCAACAACGCGGGCATGAAAGCCATCAACCACTCGGCTACGGTAGACGGCTTCGAGACCCAGTTCGGCGTGAACCACTTGGGCCACTTTGCACTCACGGCTCGGTTGTTTAACTCGCTAAGAAGGAGTGAGAACGCACGTATCATCAACGTGAGCAGCATCTCGCATCACTACGTCTCGCTCGACTTTGACAACCTCAACGCCGCACCACCGCAGTACGAAGCCATGGACGTGTACCGCAAGTCCAAGCTCGCGACCATGCTGTTCGCGTACGAGCTGGACCGGCGGTTAAAGCGAGCTGGCGTCGACAACGTCATCTCGGTGCCGTGCCACCCGGGTGTAACCGAGAGCAACCTGCTGCCCAACTTGGAGAAGACATACAACTGGGCCATCGTGCGTTGGGTCATCAGCCTCGTGCACAAGATCCCGTTCGCCCAGTCCAACGCCATGGGTGCTCTCTGTGTGCTGAATGCAGCGACGGACTCCGCGGTACGTAGTGGCGAGTATATCGGTCCGCATGGCTTGATGGAGTTCTACGGGTACCCATGCGTTGTGGAGGCGAGCCGGCAGAGTCATGATCTGGACGCAGCGCAGCGACTGTGGGCCGTGAGCGAGGAGCTCACGCACGTACCGTTTGAAATCAAGTGAATGGAGTGTACAATGCCAAAAGAGCAGCAGCGGATTTCATATGTGTATCAATCGAGTGCCGACTTACAGAGGAACCGTGGCTGGGCTTAGGCTTTTGTTGACTCGGACTCGTCCTTGAGCTTGGCCTCACCCACACCAAGTTCTTCGTCTTCTTCCTCTTCTTCGTCTTCGCCTTCTTCACGGTCAGCGGCGGCGTCTGCGGCAGCCTTGGCCTCGGCAGCCTGCACAGCGTCAACGGCGGCGAGCAAGGACGACTCGTTGTCAGGTTCATCATCCTCACCAGTCTCCTGGTCGTCATCATCTCCAGACTTGACACGCTTCTCCGGGGCTTCAGACGAGTTTTCCTCGGATGGACCACGCGCTCGCTTCTTCAGGACAGTGCTCTCGTCTATGGCGAGTACAGTATGTCAGCACCAGAAAGTCAGCATTTCGAAACAACCGTTAATATCGCACCTTTGGCTTCACCCTCTTCTTCCTCGGACGACGCTTCGCCACTCTCGTCACCGCTGTTGGTATCCCCACCGTTATCATTCTCTGGATCTTCGTCCTTCTCCTGGGCGGCATCGGCATCCGCATCTTCGAGTGACTCATGGTAAGGCGATCCGAAGACGGGTGTGTGGGACGGAGTCTCGGGTGGTGTGGCGCTCGGCGATTCATCATCATCGTCGTCGTCTCCTTCGTCATCAATCGAACCCAAGTACGCGATCGAGAGCTCTGGCTCGATGAGCCACTTGCTGGGCTCCTGCTGGCGGACACGCGGCGACGGCGCCCAGATCTTGAAGTCGGCACTGGACGCAGCTGGGGTCATTGCACGAGCCTCCAGTGGAGTACGGCGCAACACACCAGGCTTGAACTCCAATCGGTAGGCGCCTTCACCTTCGAAGATGCTCTTCGTCTTCGCTAGGTACGCATCCAGGTCGATCGAGTCTTCGGCGTATTGCTCCGAGTACAGCTTAAGCAGCTCCTGGCATGTCTCGTCCGTCGACATGTGCTGCATCTGCTTGAGCACTTGAGAGACGAGCTTGTCCATCGTGAAGAGGAAGTAGGACGTCGATCCCATCAAACTCCGGCACGAGTCCTCGTACTTGGTGCTGTCGATTGAGCCGTCAATCAGTGCATACAGCTTTGACACGAACGCCTGGTAGTCGCCCATCTTCTCTTTACCGGCTTCGTCGTCATTGGTGCTCGCAGCACGAGCGTGGTCAAGCGCACGAGCGGCTGGATTGATCGTGCGGCGATGACGATTCCGCTTCGCTTTCTCACACAGTTCGTGCGCCTGCTCCAGACGGCTGTGAAGCATTTGGTACAGACGCAAGAATCCGTAGCTGTGCTGCGAGCCGAAGAAGGTGGATGAGTACTTGAGGTTGCGCTGCACCTTCGCCGCTTCCTCGTCATCGTCGAGCACCGCAAGGCTTGACGGGAAGTCACTGGATTCACGCATCGTCAGAGCACTTGGCTGCAGGAATCCTTGGCCCATCGGTAGGTTCACGACGCACACATTCTGCTCGTAGTCGAAGTACTGCATTGTACCTTCACCGAAGTCAGTCGACACTTCGGTGCCCGGTCGCAATTGCTTTGCCTTTTCGAGAGTCACTGCAGTTTGCTTGGGTTTCTGCACTAGCCACTCTTCGTCGAGGTGGAAGAACGGAAGGAAGAAACTTTGCCACGCCTTCGAGACCTTCTCCTTCTCCGACGTGCTCAAGTTCTTCTCCGCCGCATATGACAACAAGTTGTACGCGTCCTTGTGGATCGACCCTGCAGCGAGCTTGTACTGGAAGTGCGGCTTCCACTCGGCACTGGCCGACGCCGAAGACTTCACGGGTTCAGCGCCATTGGCGGCAGCGGCGTCCGACTCCTTCTTAAGAGCATCCGCGATTTCTCCTGCTTTTGGTGGCTGGTTCGTCGAAGCTGGGGTGGCGGTGGATTTTGAGTCCTTGTCATCGGCCTCATGCTTCTTCTTCGCTTCCTGGACAAGCACCTTCATACTCGTCTGCTTCTTGTCCTTTTGCTTGAAGTAGAACGACGAGTGATCCAACGACTTGTGGTAGTTCTTCTCGTTCACTTCCTTCCACTGCTTGTTCAGGTCCTGACGAGCCTTACGCCATTCTTCGTCCTTCTGCTTGAGACGCTTCAGAATTACTGGAATGGCACCAGCTGGGTACTTGCGGAGCAACTCGAGAATCTGGGCACCAGCTTCACCGTAGATGCGCGAGATCCCGTTCAGGTGAGTGATACGGAAGGTGCCCTTGTCGACCACGTAGTTCCAAAGCTTTTCTTCACCTCCGCCGCTCTCCTTCAGCAACTCGATCTCACGTGCAAGGGGCTCCAACGCACTGATCGTCGTCGCATTGGCGTCGATCACCATGTCGATCTCGAAGCGCTCATCCTCGCACTTGAAAAGCGCCTCTTCATACTGGTTCTTGCGCATGTTCTTGAACGAGAAGTCTTCACTACCCGTTGGAACCGAGACCCACGAGTCATTGCACATGCTCTTCTCAAGCTTCGATCGGAACGAGCACGGTGGGATCGGGTAACTTGCAGGCAGCGCGCGGTAGGACGGTGTGGCACGACGGCACTGGGAAAGGTCGGTTTCCGCAAGCGGAATAAATGGCCAGATCTCGTTGGGGTCCTTCTGTTCACCGTGAGAGTTGAGCAGGCTGTCGAACTCTTCCACGAGATCAGTGTGACGACCAAACAGGTTCTTGATGAGCGAGATCATTTCCTGGCGGCCGAGTACCTCCTGGCTATACAGCTCAAGACACTTGAGGAACTCCCGCCATGAGTCACGGGACGGAAGAATCTTCTTGATCTTCTCAAAAATACTCCACTCTTCCTTGTCGATGAGAACATCCGACAAAGCTAGGAACTGGCGGCGCTCCTTGGTGTCGTACGGACGACGCTTGGACCGCTTGTGGCTGAAGAGAGCCTTGTTGCGGTCACGTTCTCGTTCCTTGTCAGTTCGTCGGTCAACCGAGCCCTTCGATGGTGGCGTGTAATCAATCTTTGCCTGCTTGGATTTGCCGCGAAGATCATCGCCTTGGTCGTCGTTCATGGATCTCTTCATAGCTGCAGTCGATGGCGAGTCTCCACCACGACCACCACTGCCACGACCGTCATCTCGACCACGACCACTCTGTCCCGGCGGGTACACCGAGCCGGAGTATCCGTCACGACCACCGTACTTTCCTGGCTTGGCCATACGCTGGTCCTTGCGCAGTTGGGCTTGTTCCGCCGCTCGGTTCAGTCGCTCCTTCGCCTGCTCCTGCACCGCGTCTGGCAAGAAGAAAGTGAACTCACGCAAGAGATCTGGGTGGTCACGGAACAGGTACGAGACTTGGTCCAGGACCTGGCGGATGGATCGCTGCTCCTTCTGGTATGTGTGCAAGATCGCCAAGAACTCCTTGTAGGTCTCTGGTTCGTCTGCAAAGCGTTGCTTGATAGTGGTAACATAGTGGATAGCATGGTCGAACTCGACGGGGTTGGCTGAGCCACGGCCAGCATTGCCAGCGGCCTGGGCGTTGGCACCTTGCTGACCACCACTTCCCTGCTGCGGTGGGTTCTTCTTCGATTGCTTGTTCTGGCCTTGACCACCGACCTTGGAAGAGCTACCCTGGTTGGACACCATGTGCTGTCGAGACGGCGTCGGTTGCTTCGGTCCACCGTGGAGTCCTGGTGGCGAGTATGGTGGTGGTGGGATCGTAACCGGTGGCGGGCGGTGGACCTGGCCCATGTTGTTTGCCTGCTGGTTGCCAGCGTTCATCACGTTACCTCCATACATGTTTGGCGGGCCTCCAACGGGTCGGCCGCCGGGCATTTGCTGCGGGATCACTTCGATCGACGTGTCGGCACGGATGCGGTACCCTGGCGGCAGGAACGTGTTGAATCCGAGGATCAAGTTCGGGTACCCACGGAAGAGGTTGGACACACGAAGAATCACGCCCGGAGTGTCGATCGCCTGGGCCTTGAAATCCTTCATGACGTCCAGGAACTGGTTGTAGATATCGGGCTGGTCGCCAAACTGCTGCTTGACTTGATCGAGATACAGCAACGCATCCTCCACGCGGAGCTCGCGGTGGCGCGCCGGCTGGGCACCCATATTCATCGACGGGCCAGTCACGTAGAAGCCACCACCGATACTACCTCCCATTGGTCCCATGCTGCCCATAGGTCCCATCGGGTTGCCACCGTTGTCAACTTCGTTATCGTAATGCGATTGCTGCTGTTGCTGTTTTTGTTGCTGCTGCTTCTGAACCTGGTTGGACGACTGCTGACCACCGCCCTGGGACGATGAATCGCGACGAGGGGACGGCGGACGCACGTTGAATCCTTGCGAAGGAGGCTTCATTCCACCACCAGCGGAGTGCGACATGCCACCGTTGCCGAGTCCCTGGGTCTGCAGTCGCACGGGGTGGCTCATAATGACGCTTCCAGACGACTGTCCTTGTGCAGAAGAGACGCCACCGCCCAGTGAGCCACTGCCAGGTTTGTTCAGCACGGATGGCCCTCCACTACCACCAAGACCACCTCGCGGTGGGTGGAGAATGGAACCAGGCAGCGGATGGTGAGGGGAACGGGATGGTCCGCCCTGGCCGAGCGACGATGTAAGCGGAGGTGGAGGCAGCGAAGGGGGGCCGCCATGGAGGAGACCCCCGTGGCCACTACCGCCATGGAGCGGGTGAAGCCCGCCCGAGTGGTGGCTCGGGTGGGCGAGTTGTGCGAGCGATGGCTGCGAGTGGAAGCTGTGGGGCGGCGGCGGCGGTCCGCCCTTGTTCATGCCGCCCGAGGACGAGACCATGGGCGGCGGCTGCGGCGGTCCATGGCCGCGGTCGCCCGAGGCGCCCGGATACGAGGGGTTCATATTTGTCGCTTCGTTTCCCTTGTGTCGCTTTCGCTTTTTCCGCGCGCCGCAAGTGAATGAAAATGAAGGAGTGGATGCTCCGCTCAACTCCTCCCTCCACTCGCGCGGATTCCCAACGCAACCGAAACGCAGAGCCGGGAGGAGGGGAGGGAGGAAGCGGAGGTGGAGGAGGAGGAGAATCGGGGCGAGAGCGGACAGCGAGCGACAAACACTCCAACACGTCCGCTTCCCCTAGCCCTTTGTCGGAGTCGTCCCCCACAACCAATGTAAATCGAATAGAGGTTGACACGTAGCTGATATTTCAAAACAAGGTAAGTACTGGGGATGGATGAGTGAGCAGTGCTCACTGAGCACATGAGGAATGCATCAATGCTTCTCCATCACTCCAATGGCATTGCTGAAAGTCTCGCAAATGTGAGCTGTCAAGTTCGTAGCCTGCCCATTACATGCCGAAAGGGACCTGATGTGATGCTGGTTGGCTACCGTGACATCTTGTGTTACAATGGATCTGTACGGCTTCTTCGCAGATACGCTATTTATAAAAGGCCTCTGACTAAAATCTCGTTACTGGCCAAAGCTTTTCGGACTTTGATCATGGAGACAGGTGATCGCCGTCGGAGGCGCTCGGACAAGCGGCAAACCTTGCCTTCACGTACGGATATGCACGAGTACGATGAGCGTCCACTGTCTTACCTGGATGTGCAATACTCACAGATCATGTCAAGCTTCACACCGAAGCACTCGCAGATCAGCGACGCCAGTCTCGCCGCGAGCGCGAGGAGACCGAATGCACCCAGTTCCTTCGAATCAAACAGAAGCTTGCAGGAAAGAAAACAACGGACGAGTATGCGCGAATACGACTCGTACGACGGCAAGATCCAGCATCTATGAAGCAAAACCTTCACCAAAACGGCAAGAAGAGCGTCTCACAAACAACTAGCAGCTCTATCACCTCTTTCTCCGTCTCGTTGCCATCCGAAAAGCCAGGTATGTACTCACAAATTCACGACGTCAGCGGTAGTCGACTGATGCTTATGCCTGTCAGTGACAAGCGACGCTTCTAGAATCCATCCGCTCACTGCGAGAGAAGAGAGCCACGCTATCAAAGAGCACGCACCAGACGCTCGCCGCCGCGTGCGTCCTCAGTCTGCAAAGCCACTGCGAAACCATGAGCCGAGTCATCATTATGACGGGGTCGCTGGGCAACGAGTGAGCGTGGAGCTACTGGAGAAGTGCTACTACAATCCGATCCCACTCACCACCCATCTCTCCATGAGCCGATCGGCACCGCGCTTGCAAGCAGCGCTTGGCCATGCAAAGAGTATGCAGAAATTCCAGAAGCAAGAGCGACTGGATCTTAATGCTGAAGAACACAGGCGTGCTCGCCTACCGCAGTTCACGGAGGAGCACGTCGATGCCCCAGGCAAGCGCCGCATTGTGGTGTACATGCAGCACCTGGAGGTGCAGGACGGAGAAAGCAGTCTCGACGAGCAATGCGAGGAATCCAAGTCAATACTGTCATCCAGAAACAATGGAAGGTGAAGTTGTGACGCTCATGAGGCTCGTGAAGGTCCTGCTGCCGCCCCCGAGCTACCGCGCCCACAGTTCCTGCGACGAGCGTGGGGGTGAGACCAAGCCGAGGTACATCACCCATCAATAGACGCGCATGGCTCGTGGCATGCGAGCGTGACCCTCTCCGCCGACTTGGCCAATGTTTCCGACGTTTTGGCTTCATCATCGCTTTCTGTCCATGATGTTGTGTTGAGGTTCCTTTCGACTTCCCATCCTTCCCTTTGTAAACTAATGAAAAGATTCCAATACGGGATGAAGGAGTGACCTTGTGGCTACACTGACCTCTCATAATGGATATTAGTAGATAACAAGGTGCACTTGTTTAAGCTCTCCACAGCACATGGCCCAACATACCACGCTTGAAGCTGGTTGGTGGGTCGGCGTAAACAAGCGCACAATCAGGTCGAGTCTCGTTGGACGCGTGCGAAGAAATGGCGCAGGCGTGAGCAAAGCTTGTGACAGCATCGAGTACACGGACCACTTCCCAAGCTGCCGTGTCCAGCGCAAACAGTCTGCACCATGAGCGGGCGATCTTCTTCTTCTTCCTACGAGTCGTCGGCGCCAACTGCCGATAATGCTGCGCGCCGCATCACCGCGATCCAGCGTCACGTGACGACGCCAGCGGTCGCGGCCTCCACGTCGACCAAGATCATGAAGGAACTGCAGGACGAGCGTGCGCGTGCGTCATTCCTCGTGCGCCAAATGACGCTCTATCTGGATGGTGGTGAGAAGCGCGTCAAGTACCGCGAAGGCGCGATGCAGATGCTGGCCAAGTACCCCGAGTTCCTCACCACAGACGAGTACCACTTGAGCCAGAGCGAGCAGCGTGAGGCCGTGCTTCGTAAAGTGCGTCGCGCGTATCAGATGCTGCTCGAGGCTGGCAGCAACGTCGAGATGCGCAACGCGATCGCTGAGACCATGGGCATCTACGACTTCACCATGTGGGTGCGCAACGGCGTCCATTTTGGGCTCTTCTTGGGCGCAATTTTGGGTCAGGGCGAGAAGGAGCAGCACGACGAGTGGCTCGTGCCGCTCATGACGCTGCAGATGTTTGGCAGCTTTTCCATGACGGAGCTGGGCCACGGCAGCCACACGCGTGGACTCGAGACCACGGCCACGTTTGACCACGAGACCGACGAGTTTGTGATCCACACGCCGACCGACACGGCCACCAAGTGGTGGATCGGCGCCGCCGGCCAGACCGCCACGCACACAGTCGTGTTTGCACAGCTCATCATCGACGGGGAGCGTAAGGGTCTCCAGAGCTTCGTGGTGCCATTGCGCGACCCCACCACCCACGCACCGTTGGCTGGTGTGCGCATCGGTGACTGCGGCCCCAAGCTGGGCCTCCACGGCGTGGACAACGGGTGGATCCAGTTTGACAACTGCCGCGTGCCACGCTTCAACATGCTGCGTCGGTATGCGAGCGTCTCGCGCACGGGTGAGTTCACGACGCACGCCAAGCCGCAGATGGCCTACAGCGCGCTGATCGGCACGCGCGGCAAGCTCGTCACCATGTCGGTGGGTATCATGAAGAAGGCATTGACCATCGCCGTGCGGTACTGTGCGATCCGTCGCCAGGGCGACCAGATCAAGGCAAATGCGACCCACCCAGAGACCAAGCTATTGGACTACCAGAGCCACCAGTACCGCCTCATGCCGCTGATCGCCAAGGCGTACGCGTACCACTTCCAGACGAGCTACATCGAAGCGCTGATCACCAAGTTTGACGAGTCGGGTGGTGACATGGAGACCCAGTTGCTCGCTGATATCCACGGCACCATGGCAGGACTCAAGGCGTTCTGCACGTGGGACGTGCTCGCGGCGATCGAGGAGTGCCGCCAGTGTTGCGGCGGCAACGGCTACAGTGCCCACAGCGGTCTGGCCAAGACACTCACCGACTTTTCAGTGATCGTCACGTTTGAAGGCGACAACACGGTCATGGCCCAGCAGACCGGATCGTACGTGCTCAAGGCAGTGGATGCTTTGAACAGCGGCCAGCAGCTCTCCAGCTCCGTGCGCTACCTCATCGACTCGAAGGAGACCCAGTGGGCCACGGTACGCGAGCCGAAGGACGCGCTTCGCCTTGAGAACTTGCTCACTGCCATCCGCTTCTACGCTGCTCGCCAAGTGTTGCTGCTCGCGAGCCAGATGAGCAAGGCCATGAAGGTGGCCAAGACCCGTGAACAAGCCTGGGCGCAGTGCCAGGTGGACGCGACCGAGACCGCGCGCGTCCACGTCTTCTACAACGTCGCCGCTCGCTTCATTGATGAAGTGAACGAGCTCAAGACCAAGGCGTCAGCCAACCCGAAGCAGGCGCCACTCGTGCCCGTGCTCGAGACCCTCTGTCAGCTCTTTATCCTGCACGAGTTTGACCGCACGGCGTGCAAGGAGTTCCTCAAGTATGGCTTCATGACGCCGCAACAGTGCGACTGGATCCGTGCCCACGTGCTCGTGCTCTGCGAGCGAGTGCGCGACGAAGCCGTGCCGCTCGTGGATGCGTTCAACCTCCACGACAACATACTGAACTCGACCATTGGCACAGCGAACGGTGATATCTACCAGAACATCCTCAAGGTCACGGCGCCATCCGCTGGCAAGCGTGCACCGTACTTTGAGGCCCAGATCAAGCCGATGCTGGACGGTGAGTTGCTTGAAGAGATTGAGAACTAAACTGAAGCGAAGAAGAGAGTGAGCGTTTGGTGACATGGTATGTGAGGGATAAAAAGTGAGACACAGTGTGCTACGTGGATACGACGTGGATGGTTCACTCGAGGCTGAACGTGAGCTGGGCGAGCGTCTCGCTCTCTTCCCACAGCCGTGCGGCGTGATTCTCCGAGTCACTCTTGTTGATAGGCTTCTCCAGTTGCGGGTGGCCATACACAGCCATGATACTGTCTGGTCCAAAGTACTCACCACTGTGGGCGTCCGGGGAGGTGGCCGCGTACAGCGTTGGCAGTGCGCCCATCTCAGCAGCCTGGCCAAGTGGGAGTCGAACGAAGATGCCCCACCAGAAGCGCATGAACCAGTTCGACTTGGTGGATGGCGCGACCGCGAGGTTGGTGCTGGAGTAACCTGGGTGGCACGCCATCACCTGGACGTTTGTGATGCCCTTGGCCTTGAGGCGGCGGTCCAACTCCTTCATGAAGAGCAGGTTGTACAGCTTGCTGTTGGCATAGACTTCGATGGCGCGGTACTTGTCCTCGGGCGTGACGACGCGATCCAGCTTCATGCGTGCGAACCAGTGCATGAGACTGGCGACGTTGACGATACGCGCGGTGTCGCTCTTGCGCAGCACGTCAAAGAGCTGCGCCGTGAGCGCAAAGTGGCCCAGGTGGTTGGTCGCGAACTGGGACTCGATGCCGTCAACCGTGAGCGCAAACGGCACGGCCATGATGCCGGCGTTGTTGACCAGCAGGTCAAGGCGATCGTACGTAGCCTTGAATGCCTCAGCAAAGTTCTTGACACTCGCCAGGCTGCTCACATCGAGCTGCATGAACTGGGCATTGCCATGCTCGTTTTCCGGCAGGGCCTCGAGCTCCTTGAGGATCTGGCTCTCGGCGGCTTTGCCCTTCTCTTCGTTGCGGCACGCAAGGATGACGAATGCGCCGTGACGCGCGAGTTCTAGCGCCGCCACGAAGCCGATGCCCGAGTTGCAGCCCGTGACCACGGCGATCTTCCCGACCAGCGACGGAATCTTGGTGGCGTCCCACTTGGTGTCCTTGGTCATTCTGGAGGAGTGGACTGTATTAACACGTGTGGACTTTGATGCAGCTGCGAAATTGGCTCGAGATCGACACGGAACTTGGTGTCTCACAACACGGCGATGTGGTGTGGCGCTGACCGACCAGTCACAGCGTCTCTCGTGCCAATCATACGAATTCCCTAGGGAAGGAAGGAGTACAGTGTAGTCTGGCATCATCATTTTGCGGAGACCTTGGAAAGCCATTGTCCCATAGACAGGACATCGGCCTTGACATAATCCACATCATTGTATAGAGGTTAACTATTCTACAACAGAGGTAGTTGAAGTGGAATGGAGAGGGGGCAGTCGAAGCGCGGCAACAAGCTCATCCTCTCCATGGGAGAACCGGTGTTCGAGACGCGCGCGTCGTCTCGGAGCCACGCGACACCACGATACATGGCGAGAATGAAAGGAAGAAGCGCCCATGATGCGTCGATGTGACCTGTGAGGAGGCGAGGCATGAAGGGTCGTCAGCGCCTCCGATTAGGTCCGATCTTGCGTTCTCGTCACTCTTGCTGGAAATGGGCAAGGCGTCTCGACGAAAACATGCAGAACAACAGCAGAAGCTGTACTTTGACATCAAAGGCGATGCGCGCAGCGCCGAGGACCGCGCCAATTCGCGCGAGATGCTGGACAAGCTCCAGAAGAAGCTCGATGACGACGCACTGCGAGAGGACGGTACGACTGATGATCAAATGGTTGATGAAGGACATCGATCTGATGGTGTGCACCGATTCGACCAGGTTTCTACTTCCTCGATGGAAAGTACGTGGACTCCAGGCGCCCCCGCTTCACTCCAGGGACGAAGACGCAGAGTTTCGTGGGGCACAAGCTGCGGATTACCGACGTGGCGGTGGTTCCAATGAGACGGCTCGATTCCGATACCAGCCCAGACCAGAATTCATTCGTCGTGACATTTGGAATCGACTGGTGCGTGGTGTGGGCGGTATCGTGCTCGTTCAGAGGCAATGGGCGTCAACACTGATGTTCGCTGTGTCAATAGCATTGGAGTGTGGAACATGAAGACAGGCGAACGGCTTGGGCAGTGGGAAACCAGCAAGCGCTCTGGTGTGAGCGTTTGTGGCGCCGCGTCTCTTGGGCTTCCAGCAGATCAAAGCGACCATCTTCGAATTGCTATGGCTATCAGTACGTTTGTATGACAGCACCATGAGAAACAACACTGATCATAGCATGATGGTAAACAGCACAACAACCTCAAGTTGGCGTCTTCGACGTGAATCGATTCGAGTTCTTGAGCGATATCAAAACGAATCAGGCGGAAGCGACCACCAGCATCGGAGTCGGGCATCATCAACAAATCACAAGTCTGGCCTTCAGTCGATGCGCGAGTCTGCTTGCCACAGGCTCTCTCGACTCGACCTGCGTTCTTTGGCGAGTCAACATTGAAGATCCGTCGACCCCAAAGCTTCGATTGACCACGATTCTACCAGTCGCTGACGCCGGGGTCGCCAGGTGTGTGTTTACTCAGGATGACACACAGCTCGTTTCGATCGGTGGCGATGGCATCATCAAGGTGTGGCGCGTTGAACCGACAACACCAGATACCCTCCATGCTCAACGTGAGCAGTGGTCGTCTGCCGAGATGCTTGCGTTGTCGATCACGCACACCAAACAGACGCTGTCGTTTGATGACGTTCTCCCGAGCTTCCATGCGAACGATGAATGGACTCATTTCAAGCATCGAGGAACTCTAGGAAGAACCGAGAACCTTGAGGTACCAGGTGAGCAAGATTCCAAGAACGCTGAGGGCAAAGATCCGGCGTCTACTGAAGAGACCGGCGATGAAGCAAAGGACCACGACTCCGTTCGCGTTGAGGAAGACATGAAGTTGAATAAACAAGCGACCCCACAGCCTACGGGAGGCGATCCTGAGCCGATCTCAGAAGTGGAGAAGCTTCGTCGAGTGTATGAGCAGATCGAGCACTTCGATTTCGAACGTCTGCTCAATCCGAGCTCTCCTTTACTCGAACCAGGCTCAAACATCTCATCGATTCAGTGGCCCGTTGTTTCACCTGACGCAGGTGGACTCTTGCTCCAAACGTATACTGCTCGGACGCAGGTCAGTGAGTAGGCATTTCTCCAAGAGACCACTGTGCTAACTTGTCTTGGGAATGTAGAATGGCGCCGTCGCTCGGCATACGTCTCGCGTATCGGGTTGCGCAGTGGCAAAAGAGGCAGACCTCATGGTCTCTGTTTCTCTCGACAAGTCGGTCATCTGCTGGTCCATGTCGGGAGGCACAGTCCAGTTCATTGTTCGCGATGCCCACGCTGCTCCAATATTGTGCTGTGCACTGACATCACCGTCGACGTCCTCACCAAGCGATCTCGAGCTGCTCCTGGCTACGGCTGGCAAGGACAATCTGGTGAAGATATGGCAATTCGTGACTGAGGGACTTGCGTGCGTCTACTCTCTCAGTGGGCACTACGACGCCATCATGGCACTGCAGTTCGACTCCTCTGGTGTATTCTTGTTGTCCGCTGGCGATGACGCGTCTGTTCACTGCTGGCGCGTACGCCCCGCACCTCCAGATGCACCACCGAAGCCTGAGGTCACGATGGTCGATCGGTTTGCGATCACAATCAAGTGGTTGATTCCATTGGCGAATGGATCGGCGTTGACGAAGTACGTCATCCACACGGATCAAGTCTCCTCTCTCAATGGCGGAGCGGACATGAAAAAAGTCAAGGACATCGAAGTTGCATGCAAGTACAAGACGGTCACAGCTGACAACTTGCAGCCTGGGATCCAGTACCAACTACGTGTCGCGGCTGTAAATGGTGTCGGTCATAGCTCATGGAGTGAAGCGACCGACCCGGTGGAGACGTTGGCGTTCGCTCCGTCCAGGATTGACAAGGCTATCCAGTACAGCAACGTCACTCCTTCGACTATTCGACTGAGATGGAAAGCTCCAAGTGCAAATGGTGCCACCATTAGGAGCTACACAGTGCGTGCAAGGCCAGAGAATGTCGTGGTCGTCCCACTCCATGAAGTCATCGTCCCCATCAATGAGTTGACAGTCGTGACTCCAGAGGAGGCTCCATCGAAGCCTAGTCAACTCAGAGGCAAGAAGGCGGCGAAGAAGGTGCCACTGCCAAAGACAATGTCGACGTGGCTAGTCACATACGAGTACGAGATGCAGAGTCTATGGCCTGGCGAGGTGTATCAGTTCATCGTTGCAGCTGAGAATCGATGCGGACTCGGCGAGTTTTCTCCGTTCAGTGACTACGTCAAGATGGAATCGACGGCCCCCGATGCACCTGAACCGCCAATAGTCACCAGCATCGGCAAAAGACGCATCGATATCTCATGGGTCAAGCCACGAAGCAACGGAAGCGAGATTCTCCAGTATATTATCGAGTGGTCCGAGTCACTCGATCCACTCACGGCAGATCCTGAGACGCACGCAGTCACGTTGCTGACCAAGTCGATTCTGGGGACAACGTACACGATATCTGGCTTGAGACCTGGTCGGTGCATTCAAGTCCGGGTCGCAGCAACCAACCTCGTGAATGGGAAGCTCGCTGCGTCGCCCTTCTCGGGGCGAAGCGAGATCAAGAAGACGCTCTGCGATGTACCTGACAAGCCTGATCAGCCGCAACTCATCTCTCCGACATCACACTCCATCACAGTGTCCGTGGTTCCGCCATGCGACAATGGTGTCGAGATCCTTCGGTTCCAGATCGCGTTGTTCAGCGAACAGATGCAGTTTGGCATTGTGACCAAGCAGCTTGTAAGGGAAGTCGACCTCGAGACGTCGCAGTTGGATGTGATCGAGAAAGATCTGCAGTACACGTTCTCCCAGCTACGAGCCAAGACTTTCTATAGCACAACGGCCGTTGCAGTGAACGCGCTGGGCAGCAGCGCCAGGAGTGATTCCAGCAGCGCAGTCGCCACGAAGCCTCCTACCGTCCCAAGTCCTATCACAGACCTACCAATCGTGCGTGATATTGAGCCAACCCGAGCCACGCTATCGTGGATCGCGCCTGAGCACGATGGTGGGGCGATCATCGCGTCGTTTGTGCTGCAGTACAGCGTGAATGATAGCCCATTTGAGCACGAGATTGTGCTGTTTCGTGGCTTTGAACTGGTGCTGGAACATCTGAAGCCCAAGACCCGGTACCAGTTCCGTGTAGCGGCGAATAACGCGGTCGGCCGTGCGGTTTTCAGTCCAGTGTGTGAAGCATTCGTCACACCGAGCCTGGTAGAGTTCACAATCACAACCTACTTCGCCAGTCGGCCCGAAATCGAGCACGTCAAGGCACGCGCCATCCAGGTACGCATGCTTGACTCTATCGCTCGTGTGCATTGATTCCTCCTGACACTCTACACGGCAATCCATCGACAGCGATTCTATCGACTTCGAAAGCTTCGTGCCCGGAAGCATGCTGCGTTCATCCAGCAGCTCACACGGATCCTCGCTTCCAGCTGGCACATCCTGTGACCAAACGCGGTAAAAATCACTACATACTGACCCACACATTGTTACTTCTGTTAATGTATATGCTCCAGTCCAGGCAGAAGCAAATCAACCTCACTTCTCACCCTCCACCCTCCGTGCACGGAATCCTTCTTCCGACCCAGTTAGGGGCACACAAACGCGAACAGATCCCCCAACGCGAGTCGAACGAACACCATGGGGTTTTCCGTCACCCACGCATCCGCTCGAGCAGACCAGCCGACCTTGAAGTTGAGAAAGTGGAGGTGGCATTCATGGCCGTAGAGTCGTCGGCCTTGGTGCATGACTTCCACGATCTCGATCGTCTGCATCGTCTTGATCGCCGTCGCGCCATTGAGGTACTCATGCCCCCATGATTGCCTGGGGGCAAGCGAAAACGTCCCCTTGTCACATCAGAACACGAGCCACGTCGCCGTGTTGTTGTTTGGATGGCTGCTGATAGTACAGCGAGCCTAGGTTGAGTGCCATCTTGACTTGAGTGACTTGGACATGCGTAGTCGGGCTCTGGTGGCAATCGAAGTCATGAGACACAGCGTCATGAGCTTGGATTTTTAAGACTTCAGTCGCTAGGCCTCCCCCATCCTCCTTTGCTGTAGCCCGCCGACGGTCACTGGCTACAACTGCTCCCTGCAGTGGACACTGGCGACCCCAAATGTGTGTTCAGCCCCGCTCAGACACCATGGAACACCAGTGATTGTTCACGAGGGCTGCAAACAGTAGCATGCCAGTAAGAAGACATCCTGGACTCTGCCTTGCCTTCGAACGAGCCATGACCGCAAGTTCTTCGAAAGTTAGGACCCGCTCTGCGTTCAAGAAGCGTCCGGTGACCACATTTGACTGCCATGTCGAATGCACCGTCTTCGTGGCAATCAACCACGTGTGATCATCATCACACTGGGGTCCCCAGAAGTGGACAGTCAGTCAACCGTCGGTCGCCCTCATTGAAGAGGCGTAAAACTGGAAGACATTAAGATGGCTACAAACGGTCCTCACCGTTACAGTCACTATACATCAAACCTCGTTTGAATGACTTCTAGAGGTACGTATTAGGTTCGCTTTCCCCAAAGGGTGCAAGTGCAACACCTGGGAAAGTTCAAATGGAGCTGCTCGAGGAGCGGTTCGCGGCGGCGACGCGCTCGGCCGCGGCGATGGCGCACGCATCCCCTCTCGGCGGCGTTCCCTCCTCCCGTGCACCCCCTCCTCCTCCTCCTATCCACGCTCCTCCTCCATTGACACGCGTATCCCCTGGTAACATCCGCTCGCTCATCCTCGAAAAGGAGAAAGAGCTCCACGACATCAACGAGTACCGCATCCAGACGCTCGAGACGCTGCTGCGCGAGAAGGAGACAGCAGCACAGGCCTACAAGCAAAAGTTTACCAAGCTGCAGGAGGATTTCAAGTACAATTTAAAGCTGCTAGAAGGCCGCGACGAAGAGTTGGCATTATATGATACCAACTTTGCCTCGCTGAAGAACGTGCTGCGCGACCGCGAGGCCGAGATCAGCGAGCTGAAAGCGCAGCAGGCAGATCTACAGGTCGATCTCAAGCAGGAACAGAAGCGAGCGAGCGAACAGGAGGCGTATTACCAGCAGAAACTCAAAGAGGCGCGTGCCCAAATGGAAGGTGCGCGCTGGAATTTCGACGACGAAGTGCGCCGCGTGCGTGACGAGATGGAGACCACAAAGCGCAAGATGGAGCGGCAACTGCGTGAGCAGCAAGAGGACCTGGAGACGCAGCGGCGCGAGATTACGATCACATTTGACGACGTGATGCGGCAGCGCGAGGCCGAGTACAAGCACACCGTGGACGAACTGCAGACCAAGACACGCGAGCTGGAGCTCAGAGTCAAGTCCACACAGCGTGAAGGTGACATGGCGAGAGAGCGATGCGAGGAGCTCAAGATGAAGATGGATAACATGCAGCAACTGCTGAGTGAGAGCGAGAAGGAGGCCAAGGCAATGGAGTGGCAGCTGACCGATGTGCGCGCTAGCAAGGACGCCAAGATCAACGAGCTGGAAGAGGAGATCCTCAAGCTCCAGGATGTCAAGCAATCTCTGCTGGATGAGTACGAAGGCAAGATGGCGGAGCTATTGCAGTCGCTGCATAGTGTGGAGAAGGCGTTCGTCCAGCAGAAGGCTCACTACGAGGACGAGCTGCAGCGGCAGCTGAGGAAGAAAGACGACGACGCGCAGAATCTGTCACTGCGACTGGATGGCAAGGTGCAGTCACTGATCGCCAAGCTGCGTGCGATGGAAGAGCAGAACGAGAAGCTCCAGGCTGAGATGAAACAGCTCACGTGGGAGACCGAGGACAAGCTACTGGAGAAAGATCGCGAAGTGGACCGACTCAAGCAAGAGGTGAACGATGTGAACGATGCAAATGAGACCGTCCTCGCGGAGCTCAAGCAGCGACTGTGGACTGCCGACCGTGAGAACTTGAGCTTGCAAGAGAAGCTCAAAGACGCGACGCTCCAGGGGCAAGTGCACAAGGAGAAGGAGAAGAACCAGCGCCAGGACCTGAGTGAGTGTATGGAGAAGAACGAAGAGCTCAAGCGCGAGATCGTCACGATGAATCTACGATGGGAAAACAAGTACCAGGAGCAAGAGCAGGAGCTGTCGCACCGCCACGAGCTGCGTGTCCGCGAGCTACAGCAGGCCAAAGACCGACTCATGAGTGAGAAGCAAGCCACCGAGGAGCGATTGCTCCACGCGGAGAACGATCTCCACCGTCTCCGCTCAGAGATGATGGCACTCAAGTCGGATGCTCGGATCTCTGCATCGTTTGGCACACCGCTTCTCTCGCAGCCACGAGGCAGCCAGGAGAACGGTAGCGTGGCCGCGCCGTCGCCACTGTGGAGTGAGGACAACGGTACGCTGTCTCCACTGGCAGGACTGTCTCCACTGTTGACTGACAGTCCTCAACGTATCACGGGGGAGCGAGCTGGGCCTGCGTCCGCGCAGAGCAGTACTGGGGGATCGAATGTACTCGTGGACTCGCTGCAAACAGAGAACGCCAAGCTCAAAGAGTTGATTCGGCAAATGAAAGACGCGCTGACCCAGCAAGCGCAGGAGCTGGCGTCTCCTGGTCAGGGTGGTGATGCTGGCATAGCCAAGAAGCTACAGGAGGCAGAGAAGCAGTGTGTGCTGCTCGAGGCGCGGCTGCAGGAAGCAGAATCCAGGCTGATCACCGCCTTGCACAGCACAGATACAACCGGTGCGACCCATGCACTCAGCGAGCAGCTCACGCTGTGCCAGGCCGAGTTGATCCAGGCCAGGCGACAGATTGAAGACAAGACCAAGCGGATCCAAGAGCTAGAGGCCCAGGTCGCAGGCAGTAGTGTACAACAAGGTCTGTGGTCCGCAAGCGTGGGTTCCGACGCGGAACGAGCCGACCTCAAGCAACGGCTGAGCTCTGCCCACGCTGATATTGAGCGGCTTGTGAAGGAACGCACGCAGCTGATGGAGCTGAGCAACCAGTTGACGATGGAGCTGCGCAAGCTGAAAGAGTCCCCAGCTAGTACCAGGACCACGGCCGACTTTGCCGGTAAGAAAGACTATGAAAACATGATCGCGGACCTCAGCCGCTCGCTGGAGGAGACGCGAGTGCACAACAAGACGCTGAAGAAGGAGCTGCGGCGCATGGTCAAGCTGCAAGTGATGAACCAGCAGCAACAGGGAGGAGAGGACGGCGCCGCATCGATGGTCAGTGCAAACGGAGGAGGAGGAGCGGACGGGGAGCGGCGGCAATCGAGTACGCTGTCGATGATGAAGGCGCTAGGAAGCGGTGTCCAGGAGAGCCGGCGGTCCAGCGTCGTGTCGTCCATCTCGAGCAGCGGCTCGGCCATCAACACTCCACCGGCATCGTTATTTGATGAAGAGCTGTTGTCGCTGGTGCGAACTAAGCTGCCTGCAGGGGACAGCGGTGCCAGTCGGAGTGGTAGTGTCTCCGGGTCGTCTGCCCTTCGAGCAGCTAGGCGGACGTCGACGATGGTGCCACCAAGCATCCCAGAGGACAATGAGGAGGAGGAGAAGGCGGACGTTGAGGAGCACAAGGAGGAGGAAGAGGAGGAGGACAAGCGGGAGTCAGCAGCCCAGTCCAGAGCAAGCACGCGAGCCAGTGGCAGTGGTGGACAGACCTCGTTGAGTATGCTCTTTTCCCGGGAGCGCGTCGACTCGATCACATCTGCTGCGTCTTCAGAGATCACGGCACCGGTGAGCGACGCGCGACTCAAGCTGCAGCAGGCCAAGGAGATGCTGCTGCTCGCTGGGAAGAAAGCGGAGCGCAGCGCGAGTCTAGCGTCCGCTGTGGGTGGTGGCCTCCGCCTTAGTGATCGTGAAACGCCGAGCCAAAAGAGCGCCATCAAGAAGCTCAAGGAGCTCCAGTCCAAGCGCGCCGAGATGGTCAGCGAGCGCAAAAAGGTGCGCAACTACAGCATGGCGACGTGATGTTTTGGCGGTCGCGGGAACGGATGCAAAGCGAACGAATGTATCGATACCTATCGACTACGACGCACCTCGGGCCTTGGCTGGCTACGGTTGCTGCCATTGTTGTGGGAGAAAAGCTATGGGGGTAGACGGTGGTGCTGGTGTGGCCTACAAAAAGTAGTCGGGCGTGCGGCGCGTGACGTGCGGCTCGCCGCGGCGCGGCGCTGGGTCGAACTGGAGGCTGGGGCAGGACACAATATTATTTAGGATGAATGGATTCAGCAGCAGGCACAGCGTCGCCACTCACAATGTGTACTTCATCTGCTCGTCCACCTCCATGATCGCGGCCTCGTTGCCGCACCGGTAGCAGTAGTTGGGTGCGCTGAAGATCGTCACGACGTTCCGATTGTGGGACCAGTTGTAGCCCTACAATGCGTGGGGGATAATAATAAGTATTCGTCAGTCCGCAATCTGAATATAATAATACATGGTGCCGCCACGAAACACAAAATAATAAATAATCATTCAACTCGGACGTACCTCCATGACCAATTGGTGGGCGCGCGCGATGAGCGTGAGTCCGTTGGCGTGGTTGAACTGCTCCGAGATGTCGGCGCCGAACGTGTAACCGGCGCCGCGCGGCGAGATGCCCCAGCCGGAGCGGTCATCCGGGTCGGACCACAGCAGATCACACATTGCGCCTTCATGGGGCACCTCCTGGATGCGGTCAAAGCCACGGATGTAGTCCAGCGTGTCGATGGAAGGCGAGAGACCTCCATGGAGACAGAAGATCTGGTTCTCGACCACGGCCGTGAGCGGTAGGTAGTCGAAGACATCGGTAAAGTACTTCCACACATTCGGGCTGCCGTACTTGCGCAGGCATTCGTCGTAGAACCCGTAGACCTGCGTGATCTGGCGCGACTCGTGGTTGCCACGCAGGATGAAGACGCGGTCCTTGTACCGCACTTTGAGGCACACGAGCAGCGTGACCGTCTCGACCGAGTAGTAGCCGCGGTCGACGTAGTCGCCCATAAATAAGTAGTTGGTGTCGGGCGCGTGGCCGCCGATGCGGAAGAGCTCCATGAGGTCGTGGAACTGGCCGTGGACATCGCCGCACACGGTCACGGGGCACCGCACGGGCTGCACATTGGACTCTTTGACCAGTACCTCTTTGGCCTTGGCGCAGAGCTGCATCACCTCGTTCTCCGTGAGCGGGTTGCACCCGAGCAGCTTCTCGCACCACGCGTCCAGCGTGTCGATCGAGAGCTCGAACGGCGCGCTCATAGCTAGTGGATTAGATGAAGAGAGAGAGGAAGAAGAGGAGCTGCCCGTTGGTTGAGCAATGCGCCGCACCAGGTCGATGGAACGTTTGAGGGTCGGCACCAGAGTGGGGCACGCGACCGGTTCAAAAGCGCAAGCAGTATTGTTATCACATAACCTCGCTTTAATGACTAGTGCTACATTGGCTAGAGACATTTCTCCTCTCGATTTGAGAGTGGAGTGTTCGTAAATGGAGGTGGTATTGACAGACTGAAGTGGTCCACATGACCATTTTGGTGTGGTCCACACCACGGAAGTCGTCATCGGAGCAACAGGTCGGGAGTCTGTCTACCGACCGTATCGATGCGTAACATGGGAGGGTGTCGTCTATGGTCCTTCGTAGATGCCGTCTGCGAGCTCGAGCAGCGCGCCTTCCATGCGTTTCGTGATCGCCGAGTAGAATTCTTTCTCCCGTTCCTGGGTCTCCCACGAGGCCAGGGACCCCGCGACGTGGCAGTCGGCGTACTTTTCAAAGAGATCATCAAAATCGATCGGCTTGCCCACGCGCACCTTGACGTGGACGCCGGTCTTGGGGATCATCGAGATGAGCTTGTGGTGCTCGTCCTGTGGCATGATCTGCTCCATGTTGGCGTGGTAGATGGGCACCACAACTGGCCGCACGTCAGCGCGTGCGATCAGCTTGGCGGTTCCCCACTTGAGACGACCGATTTCGGAGGCGCGTGGCCCCGCTCGACCACCAAGAACTGGGTCAAACACGGTGAAAATCAGCTACACCATCCAGGGGGAACCCCACCAACCGCTGTACGCACCGAGCTTCTGTTCGATCTTGCCTTCTGGGAAGACGTGCACCCACAGCCCGCTCTGCACCTTGTCAAAGAGGTGCAACAACATCTATACAATACAATACATGGCCATCGAGACTGTGTCAGCGATCGTACCACACATTGATACCCGTATTGAAGCAAAGATGTGGGTAACTACCGGCTGGTCGGTGCCGCCACCGCGCTTGATCGGCAACGCTTTCACCGCATGGAAGAAGAAACGAGTGAGCTCGCCCTTGGTATAGCTGTATTCCTGGCTACTCGTGGAATAAAAGTTCTATCAGAAACGAGTCCCACATTCTGCCAGCATGACGACGAACCTGACGAGACCCCATCGGCAATACTGGGGCAGAAAGCACCAGCTAGGAAGGATCCTATTGCAAAGAACCAAGAGAGATTCCAATCCAGTCAGCTTGCCTCGGCCATCGAGTCGCGAGTTACAGGGTCGTACGTGGTGAGCAGCGCGGGGTCGTCGACTGTCGCCGAGTGGTTGGACACCGTGATCAGCGCCTGCTTGGTCTTGCGCTCCGCGACATGTGGCAGCAGGTTCTCCATGCCTTCCACGTCCGTCTTGTTGAGCACATTCATGTAAAACTTGGAGATGTAGGCAGGCACAAACAGGAACGGCACGCGCGCAATGTCATGGAACCACTCCGGAAACACGGTTTCCTTGCGGACGCCTGGGTACTTTCCATCGCTATGGTCGCCGTATGGTGCGTCCACGTAGATTGCCGCACTGGACGCGGCGAACACGGCCGCGCCACCGCGGACAAGTGTACGGCGGAGCATTTTGATTGCCACGAACCTGCTCGACGGATCCGATTGCTGGCAAAACGCATCGGACCACCACAAAGTTGATATTGTCGCCGATACGAACCGTTGTACAAAAGGTTATCAGCTCGTGGTGGTGGTTTGTATCGGATTGATTGCTCCCATGATTGCTCCTCCAAGGCCAAAAGCTGATACCTATTTTTGCAGAAACCAATGAGCTGTGCTTATGCCACTTCACTTGGTTGTGGCAAGCTGCCGCGTTGAACGGGATATGTATCCAAGTGCAGGCTGCTGTGGTGTATCGTAATAGAAACAGTGCCTCTTGTTCACTTGCTTTCAACGTGGAGGCTGAACAGAACGCGCGTTGCTCAGCCTCATCACGCGAGCGACTGGCGTGACACGGATAGAGAGCAGTGCACTCGGCGGTATTGGTAGAATCTGAAGTCAACACGGTCGGAACGAAACGGATTTCTCAGGAACGTTGCGAAGATGTGCAAGTTCTCAACAGTCGCGATAGATCGAAAGCAGCGGCTATGCATTCACGCAAACCTTAGTGTTCCCATAGCTACAGTGTATGCTCAATGCACATACCGGTACAGTAGTGTGTGTTTGGATGCCGAACATCGTTATTCAACTCGCACACCGAAGATCCACGCCACGTCGAGCTGAGATCCGTAGGTACTGTACCGGTACCGTACATACTCTAGGCTTTTCGTGAGTCGCAATTTGCGCGACCACCAAGCAACTCATTTTATACGGATTACGCCATTGTGAACATGGAAAACCACTTTGATTCGACCAAAAATCTGATTTAACACGAGCTTTACCCAACCCTGGCGCCGTATCCACACCTACAGCGGGTAGGGGACTTTGCCACAAACACGCCAGAGACAGACTTCAACAGCGATTATGGCACCGGTTCGTTCGGCATCTCTCCCTACGTGTTCCACTCCTGCATCTATATATCCTTTATGCAGGGTATCTATTTATAGATTACGTCTATTCTTTACAACATTTAATTTGCATATCTTTTTCAACAGGTATTTAGTACTGTAGATTGTCTGTTCCCCTCATTTTGCTGCATTCCACGTTGACGCCACGCCCCAAGAGATAAGCCAGGAATCAATTCACACGGGGGCGAACGAACGGTGATGGCAGGCGTCAACCGATTGCTCGCCGACAAAACGGAACGTGGGGGAGGGCAAGCGTTCTTTCTTCCCCGTCGTGGTCATTCTCGGATCCACCGCCTCAGTGAGAAGCGCCCCTCCTCCTGCCCTCCTCCTCTCCGCTCCTCTCGTGATCCACCGTCCCCTCCGCCATGGTTGCCGACGGCGACCGCGCGTCTCCCAAGGCCGAGTATGTGGCGGTGGACGTCGCCGCCGTCCCCTCCGCTCCCCCATCAGCCACGGCGCTGCTCGCCAAGGGCGGTCCGCAGCATCTCCACTCGTTCGTGGCGTCGCACATGGAGGCGGCGCTGGGCCGCGCCATGCCGCGCATGGAGATCCGCTTCAAAGAGTTGGCGATCAGCGCCGAGTCGGTGGTCACACGCGCCGACACCAACACCAACACGAACCGCCAGCACGCCGCCGAGTTGCCGACGCTGCCCAACGAGATCAAGAAGGGACTGCGTCTCCTGCGTGCCAAGAAGAGCGTGGTCAAGAAACAGATCCTCCACGAGGTCAGTGGCGTGCTCAAGCCGGGTACCATGACACTGGTACTCGGCCAGCCTGGCTCGGGCAAGTCTTCCCTTCTCAAGATGCTCAGCGGCCGCTTCCCGGTCACGAAGCGCGTGGCCATTGACAATGTGGACCACATCACATACAATGGCCAACCCCAGCAAGCCCTGAGCCACCACCTCGCCCAGTTTGTGGCCTACGTGACGCAGCAGGACCAGCATTTCGGCTCTCTCACCGTGAAGGAGACGTTCCAGTTTGCGCACAAGTTTTCCGGCCAGCAATTACCACAACACACGATGGAATTGCTATCGAAGGGCACCCCAGAAGAGCAGGCGGCGGCGCGGCTGGCCATCAACGCGCTGTTTCAAGAGTACCCAGAGATCGTGATCCACCAGTTGGGGCTTGAGAACTGCCAGGGCACGATGATCGGTGACGCCATGACCCGTGGTGTCTCGGGCGGTGAGAAGAAACGCGTAACATTAGGCGAGATGGAGTTTGGACTCAAGTGCGTGGCACTCATGGATGAGATCTCCACCGGGTTGGACAGCGCGGCGACCTACGACATCGTCAAGACCCAGCGCAGCATCGCTGATACCTTCAAGAAGACCATCGTCATGTCCCTCCTGCAGCCAGGACCCGAGGTCTTTGACCTCTTTGACGATGTGATGCTGCTGAACGAAGGCCACGTGATGTACTATGGCCCACGTAGTGAAGTGATGAGCTACTTTGCCGCAATGGACTTGACGTGTCCACTCTTCCGTGACCCGGCCGACTTTCTGATGGACCTGGGTACCAGCCAGCAGCGCCAGTACGAGACGGCTGACTTTGGTGCAGTGATTCCGCGCAAGGCGGCCGAGTTTGGCGAGATCTACAAGAATTCAGCCACGGCACGACACATCAAGGCGATGCTGGACGAGCCCATCGAGCAGGAGCTCATCGACGACATGTCGAGCCACGTGAACCCGATGCCGGCGTTCCAGCAGTCGCTCTGGGACAACACGCTCACGCTATTCCAGCGCCAGATGAAGACAGCGATGCGCAACAAGCCGTTCCTGCTGGGCCGTGCCATCATGGTGCTGGTCATGGGCCTGCTCTACTCGAGTGTCTTCTATCAGTTTGACGTGCGCAACGTGCAGGTGGTCATGGGCACAGTCTTTGCCGCGGTGCTGTTCCTCTCGCTCGGCCAGTTCTCGGCGCTGCCCACGATGATGAACGCACGGGACATCTTCTACAAGCAGCGCAGCGCCAACTTTATTCGCTCGTCCAGCTACGTCGTGGCATTCCTGGCCAGCCAGATCCCAATGGCGGTTGCCGAGTCACTTGTGTTCGGCTCGATGATGTACTGGATGTGTGGCTTCGTCTCGGACGTGACGGCGTTCCTCAACTTCGAAGTGCTGCTCGTGCTCACCAACGTGTGCTTTACGGGTTGGTTCATGGTGCTCTCGGCATGGGCACCGGATCTCCACGTCGTGGAGCCTGTGGGCCTCGTCACGCTGCTCTTCTACGTGTTGTTTGCTGGCTTTGTGATCTTCAAGAGCCAGATGCCGAGCTATCTCGCGTGGCTGTACTGGATCGACCCGATCGCGTGGTCACTGCGAGCTGTCGCTGTGAACGAGTACCGTGCCGTGCCCTACGACGTCTGCGTCTTCAAGGACGTGGACTACTGCAGCATCGCGATGGCCACCAAGGGCGAGAACCTGACCATGGGCCAGTACTACCTCTCATTCTACGACATGCCCACGGAGAAGTACTGGATCGAGTACGGCATGATCTTCCTCGTCGGCGCCACGATCGTTTTCCTGGTGCTCACCACGCTGCTACTCGAGTACAGTCGTCACGAGGCACCGGCCAACCACGACACCGCTTCGTCCACTGCGTCTGCGAACGCTGATGCTGTGGTCGACGAGGAGCCACCGAAAGAAGAAGGTGGTGGCGTCAAGGCGCAGAGTGAATACGGTCTGCTGCAGTCGCCCAAGCGCACCGAGACGGCGATCGAAATCACCGGCGGCGTCCGTGAGAAGAATTTTATCCCTGTGACACTCGCCTTTAAAGACCTGCGGTACTCGGTACCAGACCCGAACAACAAGAAGCAGAGCATCGAACTACTCAAGGGCATCACGGGGTACGCGCTGCCAGGCTCGGTGACGGCGTTGATGGGCGCATCAGGAGCTGGCAAGACGACGCTGATGGATGTGATTGCTGGCCGCAAGACGGGTGGCAAGATCTCGGGCCAGATTCTCATGAACGGCTACGACGCGACAGACCTCGTGATCCGCCGAGCCACGGGCTACTGCGAGCAGGTGGATATTCACTTGGAGAGCACGACGTTCCGTGAGGCGCTCATGTTCAGCGCGTTCCTTCGCCAGAGCAGCGACATCCCAGACCACAAGAAGTACGACACGGTGAACGAGTGTCTGGAGCTGCTGGACCTCACTGGCCTCGCGGACCGCATGGTCCGCGGCAGTACGATCGAACAGCGCAAGCGCCTGACCATCGGCGTGGAGCTCGCTGCGCAGCCCAGTGTGATCTTCCTCGACGAGCCAACCAGTGGTCTTGACGCGCGATCGGCCAAGGTGATCATGGACGGCGTCCGCAAGGTCGCCAACACGGGACGCACGATCGTGTGCACGATCCACCAGCCATCGGCCGAGGTCTTCTACGTCTTCGACAGCCTGCTGCTGCTGAAGAAAGGCGGTGAGACGGTGTTCTACGGCGAGCTGGGCCTCGACTGCCGCAACCTGATCGACTACTTCGAAGGCATCCCGGGAGTCAAACCTCTGCCCAATGGATACAACCCGGCGACATGGATGCTTGAGTGTATCGGCGCCGGTGTGAGAAACGAGGTGACTGCCCAGGTGGACTTTGTCGGGAACTTTAAAGCGAGCCCGCATTACACCAAACTCCAGGATGCGCTGAACCAGGACGGCGTCTCTCGTCCAGCGCCAGGCTCGCAGCCGCTGACGTTCGCTAGCAAGCGTGCTGCAACGAACGCGACCCAGTTCCGCATCCTCCTGCAGCGATCGTTCAACCTGTACTGGCGCACGGCGTCCTACAACCTCACGCGCTTCATCATCTCTCTGTGTCTCGCGATTCTCTTCTGGATCGTGTTCGGCAACGCCGAGTATGAGACCTACCAGGGCATCAACTCGGGCCTCGGTATGGTCTTCTTGACCTCGCTGTTTAACGGCATCGTATCGTTCAACTCGGTGCTTCCGATCGCTGTCGAAGAGCGCAATGCATACTACCGTGAACGCGCGTCGCAGACGTACAATGCCTTCTGGTTCTTCCTCGCATCTACGATCGTCGAGATCCCGTATACGTTTGCGAGTGGTCTGCTCTTCACGTGCATCTTCTTCCCAGCAGTTGGCTTCCAGGGTTTCGTCACGGGCGTGCTCTACTGGATCAACGTCTCGCTGCTCATTTTGATGCAGACCTACTTTGGCCAGTTCCTCTCGTACGCGCTGCCCACCGTCGAGGTCGCGGCGATCATCGGCGTGCTACTCAACTCGGTCTTCTTCCTCTTCATGGGCTTTGTGCCACCGTCGTCCCAGCTACCAGACGGCTACCGGTGGATGTACTACGCGACGCCACAGCGGTACCCGTTCGCGATCCTTTCGGCGCTCGTGTTCTCCGAGTGTGACGTGGACCCAGTCATCGACTTGACCACTGGCGCCGTCATCACACCAGGCAGCAGCGAGCTCGGCTGCACCGTGCTCAAGAACACACCGATCGAGCTAGGCACGATCACGGTCAAGGGCTTTGTCGAGGGCGTCTTTGAGATGAACTACGACGACATCTGGCCCAACTTTGTCGCGATCCTCGGCTTCATCGCGCTCTTCCGACTGCTCGCGTTGCTTGCTCTGCGCTACATCAACCACCAGAAGAGATAGAAGTTTAAGTATTGCTATTATAGGTAATAGTATCCTGATACATCCACGTGGTCGTCGTCACCACTCCAGTCCATTCTATTCTTGCTGTCTCCACCACCTCCTTACCTTGGCTTCAATAGACGGCACCTACACGTCTTTGTTGTTGACGATGGCGATGCGACAGGTGCCGTCCGCGGGAGGCGAGCGCCACCGGCTCTCAATGCACCACGCAGTAGCGTCGCCTACTAGAACGAGTTGTATACAAGGAGCTCTTCCTCTCCTTCCTGTGGCGGACGACGTCGTGCTACTGCTGCTGGAATGGCTCACGCTGATGCGGCTTCCCGCGACGCTGCGCTGTCTCCAGGACGAGTACACCAAGCATCTCCAGCGCACACTACCGACCACAGACAAGTGGGTGACGCTCACGCAGCAGCTCGAGTCATTGTGGACTGCGAGTGATGCTAGCACCACCACGAAGGATCCTCGATCTCGATCGATCCTCGACAGGCTCGTGGCCAGGGCCATCGCGCAGAGCACTGAGCTGAATGAGAAGACAGCCACGTCTTCCTCCAGCACGACCGTTCTAGTCAGTAAGCGTCCACACACTGCGAGTCATCTGAAGTTTGCCAGCAAGCGATCGCTACCGCTGGGCTCCTCCCAAAGCAAGAGCACTGCAGCACTGCCCCCACCCAAGCTGCTGCGCCCGCAGTCTGCGATAGTCACCAGCAAGAGCACGCCTACGCTTGCTACTTCATCGCCCAAACGCAAAGAGAGCCACTCCCCCGTCACGACGAACCAGCGCCCGAGCCCAGTGCAAGGACACCGGCGAGCGTCGGCGTCATCACCTTCTTCGAAGACCGCTCATCTGAACGATCCACTGATGAATCGAACGGACAGTCGCGGATCTCTCACGGCGACAGCGAGTAGTGTGCGGCTACTGCACGAGTGGAGTATGGCTCAGGAGGTCGAGAAGAAAATGACCGAGTTAACTGAGGTCAAAGACACCAATCCAGCGGGGCAGCCGAGCGCCGAGCCAGCGATCAACCTCGAGGACATGAGCGAAGAGCGGTTGACGGAAGAGTTCAGTGGCTTCTCCAAGAGCGCGATGAAGCGTCTACGGAGAGTACTGGCCAAGTCGAGTGCCCACTCGCAAGAGCTTCAGCGCACGAGGAAGGCGATGGACAAGATCCAGCACCGCGCACAGGTGCAGCACGAGCGCAGTGCGATGGCGGTGCAGCAAACCGAACTACTGAGCAGCACGATGGTCATGCTGATCAAAGAGCCGTGTTCACTGTGCCGCTACGTGTTTCTCAAGAAGAATCTGGCGACCAAAGTCAGCTACAAGAGCGTCTGCGACCTGAGGGCGTCCTGGGCGGCCAAGGCTCGGAAGGAGAAGATGAAAAAACAGAATGCGGATCATGGCAGTCCGGAGACGGACCCGCCGTGCACTGCAGACGCCGAAGAAGAATATGAAGAGCTCGCGACACTCAGCCACACAATGGAGTCCACGCAGCAGAGCTCGCATCTCTATGATGAAGTGTCGGTGTGTGTGTTCTGTGCACAGCTCGTCTTGGACTTTTCGTCCTACCGACCGTCGTCCGCTGACCAGAAGCGACGCAAGGAGGAAAATCGCCGCTTGGCAGCCGAGCGGTCAAAACAGCGAGAGTTAAAGCGACAGCGCGACAAAAACAAGTGCGATCCATTGGATTTCCACTCGTACGAACTCAACAGCGACGACGAGGCCGATACTGTAGAGTGTGTCGAGGTGGACGCCGAAGGTCGATTCCATCTTGTGCGGCGGTGGCGGCCACGGCGACGTACTGAGCGTGCACCCGCGCGGGTCGGAGTGGTTTCCAAGCGGCTACACTATGATCAGCTCCAGAGCAGGAGCATCCACGCGCTCAACAAGAAGGAATGGGATATACTGACCTCGCAAAATGATCCCTGACAAACCACTATCATACCATAGAGAATGTAGCCATGTTGATTATTGAATTTGGTAGAAATGAAGCCATCTTGACAGGCTATTTCGAGAGGAAGACTACTATTAGTAGTGCCAATTCCTCAGGAACCAACCACAAGACTTGAACGTGTTTCCATGGACACCGCTGCTCTTCCTGGTGCAGTCGTCAATGATTCAAAGCTAGGGCGGCGGCGAGGTGCATTGATAGGGGCGAATGTGCACTGGACCAAGACACTGAGTGCCGAACATGCAACCTCGCGATTCGGTGCACGCTTCCACTTGCGGAAGCTCTTTCTCCGTGACGGCGTCGACGAACTCTCGCAATCTGAGCTCGAGTTTATCATCCAATACCTCGTGAATGAGACGACGATCGCGGAGCAGCCATGGTGGGCCGCACTCACCGAGTACGAACGCCTCGAGGTCGTAAATACCCTCCAGTTACATCACGTTCCTCGAGGGGAGAAGCACACACTGTGGTTCTCATCCAAGGACGTCAGCAAGGACTGTGTCTTATTGCATGGCAACGCTGAGGCGAAACCGGCTGACAGGAATCATGCGCCTGTTCTATACTTCACGGAAGGCTCGGTCGTCGGGAACATGCGCCTGCCCACGACGATGGCAGCCAGTCACGCATCAGCCACACCAGAACAAGTGTCCTCGCTTCTACCACACGTTGCAGTGGGCGTGAACGCGACAGCTGAAACCTGGCGACGCGTCAAGCGAGAGCAGGCCTTCCGCAATGGCCTCCATCACTACAACAAGCTGAATGTGATCGGCCCGGCCGACTACTTTGTCCTCACATCTTCCCACATCCTAGAGACGGCCTCGCGAGCTGGTGAGCGCGTTGAGCGTGAGCAACATCTGCGCTTGTTTGGACTCGAGCGATTTATTGGATCCATCCGCAAGAAGACCTTCGAGAGCGGCTCGATTCTCGCCAAGGAAGACGAACTGCTCACAAGTCTGTACTTCATTGTCGAGGGTGAGTGTCGTGCGACTGTGTGTGTTGATGAACACAGCGACATCGATCCATTCGCTGAGAAGAAGCTCTCGACCACTACAAGCTTGGGGTCTGCATTGGTTCGGGGTACCCCCTCGCCTCCACGCGTCGTCCAGTTGCCAATCGCGTCGTTAGGGCCAAGAGCACTGGTAGGCGATGTTTCGATGCTACTAGGACTCGTCGAGCCAGCGACAGTAGAAGCTGTGACCGCAGTCACTGTGCTTGCGCTCTCGTACGATGATTTCGCCAAGGATGCTGGGGACCTTCGTGACCCAGTGGCTGCTGCTCCAATCGAGAGTATGTGACACTGGCTGACTGTGCTTATGGTGGACGCAAAACCCGACTGACTTCATACTTGAACTATGTAGGAATGAAGCGTGTTGCTGTGGAGACTGTCGAGTTCGTTGCGGAGCGTGTGAAGGCTGAGGCGGCGTACTTCCAGTGCGACATGGCCGGCAAGATCACCACACTCCTGACCAGTGTCGCTGACAAGCAAGCTAGTGCGTATGGGTTCGCAGATGGATACATTCGCTGCGCTGACACTGTCTGTTAGATCAACCGACCCAGCATACCGAGTCCCAGACCATTATGGGCGTACCATTGTCCAGCAAATCCACCGCTGTTCGTACGCCCCACAACCAATCTACCACCTCCACGGTGTCACCACAGCAGGAGAAGCCAGTCAGTGCTGTCCTATCCGTAGTCGCCAAGTACAAAGAGTTGGTCAAGGCATCGAGTCCGCGCAGCGAATTGAACCTTGGACCGATCATCCTGAGCAAGCGCGCACACAGGCTCAATGCAGTGCCAGATAACGATGGCTCGCTACGCTTGACCCGTGAACAGCGCAAAGCGGCGATGGTACTCAGTGGTCTACACTCGCCGATAGCTGCCAAGTCACTCGGACAGCTCAGACAGGATACACAGAAACGGACTCGTCGTGATGAGGAAGACGATGACGAGAACGAGTACAACCGAGCAGACCTCGCGGCTGTGCATCACGTCGAACACCTCAGTTCCCAGCATGCTACTACAGCATCTGGAGTGGACGAGCAGCTCTTTCTGGTGCCGACGATGACTCGCCAGCGCAACCTGCATGCTCGGTAAGCCTAGTGCACGCAGAGTTTGTGGATCGAGGCTCAACGATTGACCCTGGTGCCATACTGTAGGAGTCTCCCGCTCTTACCAAGACACCGAGGATTCGAGGGCGATTGAGACACACACACACAGAGTGTTGCAAACCTTGAACCCAAACGGAGTATACAGCGCTGTGGGTCGCGATCGTGAGCGTCACCAATCCGCCCTCTTGGTTACACCATCGCGCTCTCAATTTCAAAGTCGACTCGCGCCTCACAACATGGCTTCATTCAAGTCGTTCCTCAAGGCCGCTGTGGTCTGTGCGCTTGCCATCAGCAGCACCGTGGCGCAGGCCCTCGTTGACCCCATCGTCAATGTTGGCCAAGGTTGACTCAACACGCGTAACGATGTAGGGCTGGATGGTTATTCCTACGTAGCACCTTTGCATCGAGTACAAGTGAGGCCCTCCTGTACCAAGAGCGGAGGTGGATCGCTGTGTATCCACAGCGATCTCAGTGTTGCAGCGCCATTGTGTCAAAAATGTCGAAATCATGTCTTTTATCGACCTAATAATAATTGAGCCATCTGCGAAGGGCGGGTTAGGTGAGCCAGCGTGGCGGCCTACGTTTTTGACAAATCAGATGGCTACATGGTGCTTGTTACAAACCAACGCCAAGACTGTGATAAATTATATTTGGGTTCAACGTTGGCAGGCATATGGTGCTGACTGGAGTAAGATGAACTGCGACATCAAATACGCGCTAACTTACCGTACTGATGTTCTTAACGTGCTTGGTGCCGTTGCATTGCAAAACCAGGTGGCGTCAGTCAGTTTGTGAGTCCATCGGCGGCTCTCCCCCCGCGGGCACGGCAACATTGATTCAGGACCCAGAGCGAGAGACCACCGCATCTTCATGGCGATGGAATCCCAGGGCAGCGAGGCGACGGCGGCGGCGAACGCGCCGACGAACTCTATGAGCGAGACCGCGTCCGTCCAGACCGTGGAAATCGAGACAGCGCCCTCTACCAAACAGACCGTTGAAGTCACCGTCACCACCGAGACGACGATAGCAACAGAGACCGTCATCACCGAGGCCTCCTCCTCCTCCAGCGAGATGACTAGCACTACTACTATGACCACCGCTTCATCGACAGCGAGTGAGCCAGCCAAGCCAAAAAAGTTCTACGGCCTGGGCAACTACCTCCCCAAGGTGCCCAACCTGCTCATGAAGAAAGACGACAAGCAGATGCCGCCGCCGCCGCAGCCGACGACCTCGTCCACACGCGGCAGCAACCACTCGGACGAAAACGGCGGCAGCGCGAGCGACGCGAGTGACGCACGTACACGCGGCGTCTCCACGGATCAGAGTTCTTCGTCGTTTGCGAGCACATTCGTGCGCCGCATCTCCAACTTCCGTGCACAGCCATCGTCCTCGATCCCCGAGAGTCCACGCGACTCGATCGACGGCTCCATGCCACAGCAACAGCAACAGCAGCAATCGCTGGTCAGCGTCTCGGGCACGGGGCTGCCGTCGCCACATGGAGACGTGAATGGCAAGCCGCGACGTGGCGCGTGCGTGGCCACCAAGTACGGCACCGGTGTGGTGCTGGACATCCGCGACGATGGTTTTTACATCGTGCAGCTCGTGCCAAAGAGCATCGCGTACTTGCAAGAGGACCTAATCATTCGTGAGATCAAGTCGGTGGTCGGCGAGCGGGTCAAGACGCGGTGGGGGCTCGCGACGGTGGAGCAGTACTACGTGGACGAGGACATGTACAGCATCGCGCTCGACTGGCGATGGGACGATGACCACGTCTGGCGCATGAAGGCGACCACCAAGAAGTTTGAGAAGATCCCCAAGGGCAACTCGATCGTCCAGCACACCAAGAACAAGATCTTTGAAGGCTACTCGACCATCCGAGAGAGTGCGAGCTTTGGATACGCGAACGTCGCGGCCAAGATCAACACCACGGCGTCCACGTACAAAACGCGGACGCCACAGCAGCAAGCGATTCCACCACAGAATGAGAACCTGGGCAAGGCGTTGACGCCGTACGGTGTCTGCACGGTGCTGCAAGTGCGATCGGACCAGTTCTTTGTCGTCAAGACCAAGTGCGGAGCGACTGCATACTTGAACGCCGACTCCGTCAAGCTGCTCCATCGTCGTACCAACTTTGCGATCGGAGACCGTGTCAAGACGCCTTACGGAATGGGCGAAGTGGTCGCGTACCGTGACGAAGACGAGATGTACGAGGTCAAGCTCGACTTCAACGCGTCCATTGGCTCCCTGCCTCCTATGCTTTACATCAGCGACCTCCACGCCGAGGCGATGCTGATTCCAGCGACAAGTGGTGGCGCGAACTACACGCGGCTGTCGTCGATCTTTACGATGACTCGAAACTCGGTCTACTCGGCGTCTGCGACTGTGAAGGCTTCTGCCTCTGGTGGTTTGAACACGCTGTCTACAGTCAAGTCGAAGGTTTCCACAATGGCGGCCATGAAGATGACGTAAGTGCGGTATTCCCTGGGTGTCTCTCACTGGATGGTGACTGACGCCTAGATGATCTGTCTTTTTCGTGAGCAGGAAGCTCAAGTTCCAGAAGGGCGAGCGTGTGATCACGAGCTTTGGATCGGGCTTCATCTCTGAAGTGCGACCACTCGAGCGCATCTACGAAGTGCAACTGCGTCGTCTCAAGTTCCACGGATACTTCCACGAGTCGGCGCTGCACCATTTCCCGTACGAGCGCGTGACGCATTTCATCGTGGATGGCAAGACCATCCCGGCGCCTGACGTACCCAAGAATGCCCCAGAGCACAAGCGCCGTCACATCATCAACGAGGCGATTCGCCACGCGCGTGTGGGAAAGTAAATAGCAGGTCAGGGACGCCGCCAACGAAGGCTCGGTGTGGTAAATGGTTGTTCGTTTATGTTTGAAAAGGAACGGTGCCGAGCGTGGTCGCCCTGTGTTCAAGAGAGAAGACGATGGTGCTCCTTGATGATCTCGTTCTGCCGCGTGCTGATGCCAATGTACCGCGTGAATGGCACGTTCTCGTCCGTGATTCCTGTACCGTCAGTCGTGTACGTGAGTCCCCAAGCCATCACACACAAAGAAACCCAATACATACCTCTCTGGCGATTCGTGGATGGGTAAAAGATCTTGAGCGATGGCTTGGAGCTGGTGTTCCCGACCGCCTGAGGCATAGAGACTCCTGATGATTGTTGCCCTTGGTGTTTCCGCATGCGCACAGCGTCCCGATACTGGCGCCGCCAAAAGAGCTCGCCGTCTTCCTTGGACTGGTACGTCGATTCGTTGTCGAATCGCTCGTGCTTTGGTAGCTCTTTTGCGCTGCTGCTCGTCGTGGAGGCGCCAGAGGATGGATATATCGATGCGAAGGCGGACGGCGTGATGCTGACAGGCGACGTGGATGTCATCCCATAAGGAACACTCCCGCCACCGAAAGACGCTGTGCGAGACGATGTGTGAACGTGCAATCCATTGCTGCTTCGACCATAGCCACCGCCTCCACCTCCACGAGGGCCATCGCCATGGAACTCCCGTAGCATGGCCTCGGCTCGCTCAAGACACAGCTTGAACTCGTTGCGTTCATGGAGCGCTTCGGTGAGTGCCGTGTCTTTGACAGCGATGACCTGCTTGAGCTCCTGCACCTCCACTTCCCGCCCGCAGTTGCAATCACCGTGGTTTCCTGATCGTAGCTTTGCGATGGCACTGGCTACAATGCCACCACTGGCAGATGTCCCCATCTTTGAAGGCGATGCGGTGGATGATGACTGACGACTGCGTGGATGCAGCCGTGGATCGCTGTCGTTGTACTCCTGGATCTTCTTATATGCGTCAAGCAGCTCGCGCTGGAGGTTCTCAAAGTCGCGCGTGAGAATCTCGATGGTCGCGGACATCTCTACCACTTGGCGGTGCGCGTCAGCGGCGTCTTGATGCACGTCAAAGGCATCTTGAGTATCATACTCGTCGTCGACTTGGATCTCCTTCATGCCCGAAGGCAACGCACGCGCGTTTGCTCTACCAGCAGAGTCGTCGCTTCGTGCCAGTGTGTGCGTGCGCGCGTTGATCTGCTCGCTGTCTCGCATCGTTCTTCTTGCGCTTGCAGTCACGTCCGTAGCTCCTCATCGACTCGTTTTCTCGCCATTTGTGAAGCCATTTTTGGAGATGCGAAGACCATCACTCTGCGGACGAGGGTACACGGTACCATAAAAGGGGTACACTTCCGTCCAAAGCGGCTCTCAAACCGACTCCTAGGTTACGCTTCACCGGCTACG
The DNA here is from genome assembly GCA_023337575.1 of Pythium chondricola. Lineage (NCBI taxonomy): Eukaryota > Oomycota > Peronosporomycetes > Pythiales > Pythiaceae > Pythium > Pythium chondricola. The sequence goes on from JAADXF010000046.1 coordinate 37,983, forward strand.
TACCCCCTCCTCGTCACTGAGTTACACCCCCTCTTTTGGAAGCAACAGTGCCAAGATGAAGAAGGAGCTCATCGCGACACCGTGGCGGCTCGCGCTGCTGGTCGCAGTGCTGCTGTCCGCGCTGCCTGCTGCTCTCGTCAATGCCACAACAGCAGCGTCGCCTGTGGCGTCCACGTATCACGTCGACGTGTCGGTGTTTTTCCGTGCATTCTGGTGAGCTCCTCGACTTGCGAATCAGCATCATACAAGATACGAGCCCTGCTCACATGAGAATGGCGTTTTGTATCAGCCCAGCGTGTCAGTGGTTTGTAGGCGACCCGTTGCTCGAGCTCATTCGCCAGGAAGAGTGCGTACAGTACCCCTAGCTGTGTAACCCTCTCTTGCTGGATCCACCTGACGGGGTTCTGCTCCTCATTCAGATTCCGCAACATCATCAACCTCAAGTGCGACTGCTTGCTGGTTATGTGGATCTAGACTATAGAGGGTACACCGTACTCATGGGCTGTGGGTGGATTGTTGGTTACAGTGTGTACCCCGCTGCCGGTATGATGGAGAAGAACGGCGTCTTTGACTGCGAAGGCGGCGAGCTCGAGTGCGAGGGCCACCAGTGGGAGATCTGCATCATCGACAAGGACCGCAACGACGTGGTCAAGTACATGAGCGGGCTCGCGGTGTGTGGTTACCTATCTTCATGGAGTTATGCTCACGAGAGTAACCTATCTTGTTGCTACCGACAATAGTGTATCGAAGGCGACGAGTCTGGCGAGATCGGCGAGTGGGAGACCAAAGTGGAAAACTGCTTCACGCCAAGCGAGCGCACGGTACTCAAGGAATGCTTTGACAAGCGCAGCGCCAGCATGCTTCGTGAGATGATGAAGGACGAACGCTTTGACAAGGTCGAGTGGATGCCCTACGTGCGTACCCCGTACCCCCCCCCACCCCAGTGTGTAACCATCCATCCAGGATACTGACCGCTGCCCTGAACAGACAACTGTCGCGTCGACGGTGCTTGGCTCGGCATCCACGGGCGTGGGACTGCAGGACGTCCAGGTCCACGTGTGTGCGTCGTACAAAGGCCCGAAGAAGTACTACCCGGACTTGTGCGCGTCGCTCGTGGGCGAGCAAAAGGAGTTTGCACCGGATGAGCCAGCCGCCGTCGCGGCGACGGATCCACCGGCGCCAGTGGCTGCCGCGGTGAAGGTCGAGGACAAGGAGGCCACCCCCAAGCCGGTGGCACCAGCCAACCCAGGCCATGAAGAGGCGATGCAGGAGGAGCCCGCCGAAGGCGAGGAAGAGCTAGACCTGCCGATGAAGGGCGATGAGGTCGAGGAGCCCATGCCCGACGACAACCAGATCCGCTTGGAGCTATACTGGCGCGCTTTCTGGTGCGTGAGCGATACATACACATTCGCTGGTAGGACACGACGGTGGACTGATGAACTGGTTGTATACCCGCAGCCCGGGCTGCCGTGGATTCATCTCGCATCCGTTGAAGAAGCTGCTGAGCGACCCCGAGTTCCGCCAGATCATCGACTTTCGTCCGGCGCCAGCGGCGGGCACGAGCCGAGACAAGCAGGGCCACTTTCTGTGCACCAAGGGCGTGGTCGAGTGCCAGGGCCACCGGTGGCTCAGCTGCGTCATCGACGAGTTCCCACAAGTCGAGCAGCTCGTGGTGCACCTCGCGGTACGTCGTGTATCCATCCTATTACAATACCGTACCGTGCCTGGTATGATAGTAGGTTCCATATCCTTACATTCAGCGTATGTGGGTAGTGTCTTGAGAGCAAGGAGAACAAGGGATCCACGTGGAGCCGGGTGATCGCCAAGTGCTTCGCTGTTGACGATCAGAAGCGCATGCAGACGTGCTACGACGAACGCAGCCGGGACCTGCTGACCAAGCACATCAAGCAGCGGGAAAAAGTCGAGGTCCAGTGGGTGCCGTACGTGCTGCTGGACGGCGAGGTGATCGGCGACGCACGCCACGGGATCAGCTACAAGGACCTAGAGGACTACGTGTGCAAGGCCTACAAGGGTAGTGCAAAGATGCGCCCCAGTGCGTGCCAGCCGAAGCGGTTGCGCCAGGACGAAGACCAGGAGGACACGGCCAAGGCCACCGACAAGGTCATCAAGCCTTGTCCGCCTAAGAAAGTCGTCGCACCGGACGAGCCAGCGCCGACAGTCGAGAAGGATGCACCAGGCGCCGGGTTCCGTCGTCCGACTTTCGACGAGCGTGTCCAGGCGGAGGCCCGGGATGGAGCCCAGGCCGAGCGTGAATTGGGCGACACTGGTGTCAAGCAAGCCGCCAAGCTGAGCAGTACGGCAGCCGACGCGTCCAGCAGCTTCAGCATCAGCTCGCTGCTGTTCCCCGTCGCGTGCTTTGCGATCATCGGCGCCGTCGCGCGGCACTTCTCGGGCGACCACAAGAAGGATGCGTAAATTCACTCAATGTAGTAGCTTTCAACACGAAAGTAACCTATGTCAGTAGGTACATCAGTACATACGTCGCTCGTCATCACAACCCGCCGTCGTCGTCGTCATCGTCATGGTGAGCAGACTTCAGGTGTTGCTTGTTCTTCACCACATTCGTGGCCGGGGACAGCTCGATCTCCACCTCCGTGTAGTCGTCGCCCTCCTCCTCCTCCTCCTCGTCTTGGGTTTGCACGCCCGAGTTGGCAAAGAGGTCATCGTCTTCGTCCGAGTACTGGTACTCGTCGGCCTTGCCGGCCTCCTCGGCGTCCTTCTCGTCCATGGGCACTTGCATTGACAGTGCGAGCTGCGACGAGCTCGGCGTCGGCCGCCAGATCCAGCACATGGCCGCCGACACGATGAAATTGAGCACGGGCCAGGCCACGAGCTGCATCCACTCCCACTCGACGTCCCACTCGAACACGCCCATCTTGCCACACACGGCGACCAGTGTGAGTAGCGTGAAGAAGACCACAAAGCCTGCGAGGCACCCGGCCAGCGCCTTGTACATCGCCAGCTTGGCCGACTGCTTGAGCTCGGCCAGGGCTTGGATCGTGTGCTCGAGCGCAAAGTTGATCCACATGATGAACACCAGGTTACACACCAGCTGCAGCAGGCTCCACATCGTCGGCTTCGCACGGAACTCGGCACCGCTCGACGTACCGCGCGTAACTTTGTCCGCCACGCCCGACACAAAGTAAGCCAGCGAGAGCAGCGCCACGAGCGCCACCTGGCCGCGGCGGAGCGACGGGTACACGATACCGTACCCCAGGCACACGACCACCAGCAGCAGCCGTGCAACCGTGCGCATTGTGGTCTACACGGGGTTACCATCGTATTAATACATACTGTACCCCCTACCCACACAGTGACAAGGGTACAACGTACATCGAGCACGACGGCGACGAGCATCGTGGTCGGGTACGGGCAGCAGACCGGCTCGCCCGTCTTGTTCATGCGGTAGAAGGCATAGAGCCACGCCGCCGACGCCGCTACGGGTTCCATTGATCCAGGTCAGTATAACAGTGTAACCGTAGGAAGAGGTAGGTACCTAGGTAGGTTACGCACCGATGCCCATGACCAGCACCGTCTGGATGCCATGGTGGAGCGAGATCATGTGCTTGCGGTGCTTGATCAACAGCACGACGAAGAACACCTCGAGCGCAAAGTACCCCATCGACAGCAGCGCACTGAACGGCAGCATCCCGTAGAGCACGGCGGGGAGTAACCCGAATGGGTTACGGATCTCCAGTGTACCCGTGAACGGAAGGACCTCGGCGACACCGTTGGCGTCCGAGCACACAAAGATCTGGGTGTCGACCCAGCCACTCTGGTCCACTTTGTACTCGGCGACAGCGTCGATGGAATCGTTTTGAACAGGAAACACGAACCGCTTGACGTTGGCCATGCCTTTCACGCCCAGTTTGTCGGCGTTGGCGTCTGGTGCACACGCCAACAGGTCGATCTTGTCCTCGACCGCGTCGAAGGCGTCCAACGAATCCACGTGGTAGAAGAAGAACACGAGGCGCCAGTCGCTCATCTCCGAGGATAGGTTCGCGCTGTGCACGCTGAGCTTGATGGTCGAGTCTCCCGAGCGCGAGAGGATCGGACCGCGGTCACTTGCAAACATCTTCTCGGCATGCTGGAACGGAGGAATCCATAGCTTGGATTTGACCGGGTAAATCGACGCCTGTACGCGCGCCACGACCGTCAAAAGTACGCAGATCCACAGCGCATATAGTGACGATTGTGTGCGCATAGTCGCTGGCTTGGAAGCGGCGTGGGGGCAGCACAACAGACCTCGCGGTGGTCGTCTTGGTGAACTGCTTGTGTGGAATTTGCTTCTGATCACAGCCGCCTGTGACATGCGACGGCATGATGATCGGGAGAGACTTCCTGAGCGCAGTCTGATTGGTTGAAAACCTCTGGTCATCATGTGAAATCGAAGAATCATTGGTTGAAATGTCTATCCACCCACAATAGGTGGACACATTTGATTAGCCAAAAAGAGAAGACGAGCTTTGTGAGGAGCTACAGTTGACATGGAAGTCGCGTCGAAGTGGGACAGGACGAAGCCAAGCAGCCCTCGCTTTCTCGACGTGGAGACACCGCGCCAGAATCCTCCGACACGATGACTCGCTGGACACGTGCGCTGTATCTATGGGCGGCGCTGTTCGCGTGCCAGCGCCGCAGCGTGGCGTACTCGTCGATCCACCAAGTGCAAGGCAAGTCAACGGGATGCAAGTTCACGGAGCGTATGTTCGCCGACGGTCATGGGCCTTTCGGCATGGGTGGGCATTCCACCATCACCATCAACGCGACCATCGCACCGCTTGGTGGCCACGAGGTCACCGACACTATTACGCTGCATCGTCTGCGGGATTACTTTGACTTTGGTGTGGTCGCGATCACATACACCAACGTCGATCGCTTCGCCGACGTGGACGAACACACCGTGTGCAACCGCGACTTCTCCAATCCAGAGGAAGGAAACGTAGAAGGCGTGCTCCACGGCGCGTTCTATCGCGTGAATAATGAAGATGAGCTCCATATTGCGTCGACGTTCCACCCCAAGAACAACGGCCTCCAGATCGTCATGCTCGTGCCATGCTGGAAACAAAAGAGCGAATCGTTTGGGTACCCTGTGAGTGCCACCGAGTACTCCATGTACCCGATGAAGGACGCGTTGTTCTCCATGGAGGCATCCATCTCGTTCCGCAATCCGTATGGGTACCTACCTGCGCTTTTGTATGGACTCTTCCCCTTCAGGTATATATGGCTCGCATTATGGGCAAGTCCTCGACATCGTACTAAGCATGGTGGTGGTTTCTGTAGTGGCGCGCTCTCGCTTCTGTATGGGTTTGCGGACCTGTGCTTTCTCATTCTGATCAACCGCCACCGTGAGCAGGCGCTGCGCATCCAGTACATGCTGCTGGTGGTGCTGGTGCTCGCGACGGGCGAGGCGATCGCGTGGTTCTTCACCTACAAACTCCTCAACGAAAGTGGCCAGCGCGTGTGTTGTCCGTACCCGCCGATGATCGTGTTCTCCACGGTCGTCAAGATCGTTGCGGGCATGGTCGCTCGGATCATCACCACGTTGATCTGTCTCGGCTACGGCATCGTGCGGCCAACCATCTCACCTCCTGAAGTCGCGGTCGTGGCCGGGCTGGGGCTGTGCTACTCTATCTCAGTGGGTGCATTGGAGATCAGCCACTTGCTGAACCAGTCGGACGGTGAGACCAACCCACCGGCCGTGTGGGAGTTCTTGGTGATCGCCACCAACACGTGCTTTGCCGGGTGGATCTTCACCTCACTCGCTCTCACACGCAAGAACCTCGCGCAGTTTGGCCAAACCACCAAACTGCGCATGTACACGAGTCTGCGCCGTGTACTGTATGGCTACGTGTTGGTGTCGTTCTTCCTCATGGGCCTCGAAGGCGCCGTGTACGCCGGTAGTCTGCTGCTGGACTGGCAGCACGTGTGGCTCATCTGGGCGGCCAATCGGCTGCTCATGTTCGTGGCGCTGCTGGTGATCACCATGATCTGGCGCCCGCAGAGTACGAGTTTACTGTACGCGCGCATGGACCAAGTGCTGGGCGAGGAGCCACGCACGCCCGGGAATGGTACGCACGGTATTGAGCTGCTACCTGTGGTGCCCTGTGCAATGGATGAGCCGACGCCGCGCGGAAAGGAAGCGCGGAGTGTTGGCGCCAACACTAAGGAGGAAGGAGAAGAAGAGGAACCGGAGAGCGAGCGCATGCCGACAGGACACCGCGTCGCGCTGCAACACGCATGAGAGGCGGTTGTTGCCAGCATAGTCCCCATTTATTATGCAATACGGTCGTTTGCGTGTTCGTGCATGACAGAACTGGTAGCGTTGCTGCGAGACAGAACTGTTGGTGTTGGCGCTTGACGTGACCAACGTTTTTGAGACAGTCGGATCGCCAACAAAGTTGGTCAGTTCACACCGCAACTTCAAGCACCCGACTCGATGCTGATTGGCTTAAACGCGGATGTTGCCGAAAATAGCGAGCAGCTCCGGCAATGCAATGGCGACTGTCGGGTCCGAGCGTGATGTTCGGAGGCCCCTGGCTCCGTGTTTAAATAGCGTTCGCTGTGCCCAGTACGTACACGTCTCCAAGCTAGGCGCTCGTTGCAACAGGCTCTAACAGCGACAGCAGCAGGCGGTGAGGGAGGCGAAGAAACAGAGCGCCGATCAACCAGCTGCGTTCATAAGATCCTCGGGTCGTGCTACTCGGCGACGGCCACCGCGATCTGAGTGAGTGACACACAGACACAGCGCAAGCACCACTCGGTGCCGGATGAACCAAGGCGTGCGCGCCTAATCCATCGCCGCCCGCCCGCCCGCCCGCCCATCCATCGATCCATCCCGCAAGCGTCCCACCAGTCGCGTCGCCCTTCTCTCTCTCTCAATCTCTCTCTCTCCACTCGACGGCTAGCCGACGCAGAGTGGAGACGAGCACCGAGGGGGGACAGACGCGCCACCAAGTCCCCGCGCTCGGCGCACTGATTGATGGGGTTGATACGACAGTCGGTTCACCCGATGGACGCGCCCACGGACGAGTATGCGAACGACGACATGACCCAGCACAACCGGATAGCAGATCAGTACCACACACTCGACAACAGCCCGCGCGGCAGCGACCTCGCGGTCGCCTCGGCCACGCCGCCAGCACGGAGTGCCTCGCACGACGACGCCAACAAGCGTGGCACGGCGGCGGCGGCCGCGTCCCAGCTCGACCGCAGTGGTGAGCTCTCGTCGACATCGGCGTCAGCACCGCCGCCGACCTGGGCACAGAACAAGAGCGAGCGCCGACTCGTGTTCGCCGACGAGAACGGCGGCGCGCTTGCCGACATTACCTACTCGAGTCGAACCCACTATAGCAAGCAGGCCGGCGTTGGGGCACTCCCAGGCGCCGGTCGGGCATGCTGTGTGATCAGCTAGGCCCACCGGTACCATCGGCACCACCACCAGTATTAGTAGTATACCATAGCCTTCTCCACTGACTACTACTACGTAGTACTACGTAGTATATCGATACGAATCCCTCTAGACACACAAGCGATGAGTCATCAGTGACTGTGTATTCTCTCACAGCTAATCCCCAAACTAAGATCCGCGTTCGAAGCTGCTCATGTCAAAAGGGCAGTTTACTTGTTGGCCTTGGCGGCGCGGTGGCGGGCGATACGACGGCCCACACCGCGTGGCTGCTTCAGGGCGCGGTTCTTGGCCTCCTTGATCTGCTTACGCGAGGTCTCGACCTTCTCGGCAAGACCCTGGCGCACAAGGCGGTGCTTTGGCTCGAAGCGCTTGGCGTCGTTGACCGAGTCGTAGATGAGGCAGAAGCCCGAGCTCTTGCCACCACCGAACGCGGTGCGGAAACCGTAAAGGAACACCGTGGTGGTGTCCTTGACCTTGTACATCTGAGTAGAGAGAGACCACACACGAGTACGTGAGCATTCTGCGATTGTACGGCCACTACGGACTCGTTGGTCGATAAGAGAGAGAGAGGAGGGAAAGCGAGCGGACGGGTAGGAACGACGCGCGACTGGCGGTAGGTGATGCCTGCGGGTCGGATGGCGGGCACACGCGATCGTGGATGACTCGTGTTCCCCATAGGACGCGGCCGAGTCAACACGTCTCTTTCGTTCGCTCTCGGGGCGGAATATTCACGGGTACAACTCGGTATGTCGATCCGCCGCCCACTGTCTGCTGTAAGTCGATCGCCATGCAAGCGCTGAGTGGCTTTGTGTCGCGGGTTATTTCGCGATCATCGCTGCCACACTCTCCCTCTCTCTCTCTCTCTCTTACGACTCGCACACGGGTTCCTATTGTTGGTTGTGATGCAACGCACCTTGGCGACCTTCTCCTGGAGCTCAGCCTTTGGCACGTTTGGGCGACCCGGGTGGATCACCTCGACGAGCTACTCGACACATCAATCATCGTTAGCACGCATACAGCGACGGCGCGTTGAATAGCGGAGATCGCTCACCATCTGACGACGGGCAAGGAGCGCATTGCGCAGGAACTTGCGGGTGCGAACGGTCACGGGAGACATGCTTGATTGAGAAGTTCTGCGGGAGCTTGGGAACAATGGGAGCGCCGGGCAGTTCCGCGGCCAACACCAAAAGCCAAAGGCGGAGGAGCTACCGCAGAACCAACCAATTCGGTCCAGCCACCACGAGCCGCCGATTGTCCAATCAGAAGGCTGGAATTGGCGATGAACCCTACCCTCGACGGTCATAATGTAATATGACAGGTCAACAACTATGGCATACAACATCACATGGTTATACCACACGCTGATGATGCAAAGATAGAGGTTAGTATTTCGTGTAAGGGACGTCACTAACACGGGGATTCTGATTCCTAAATTTCGCCATTTGGGAGGTCTCCATTGTAGTACTTCTCAACTCAGTTCTGACGAAAACACCTTCGTCTCTCACGAGCTGCCAGTGCACTTCAGTATTCAGCATCGACATGGAACACTACCGTTGGAAATGGGAAGGATAAGATTACTCGGCGGCGGCGGCAGCCTGCTTCTGGAACTTGGCCGCCCGTGCCTCGGCTTTCTTGGCCGCGTTATCCCGCAATCGCTCTTCCTCCAACGCCGCCTTCTTGGTGAGGTCGTCCAAAATCGACTGACGGTAGTTCTGGAACGTGCCTTCGTACTCGATGACATCCTGGTCGCCCACGACCCAGAGAATACACTCGGTGGTCTCAATGAGGCGGGCGTCGTGCGTGACGATCACAACACCACCGTCGTACTCACGGATCGCATCGCACAGAGCATCAATCGACTCGATATCCAAGTTGTTGGTCGGCTCATCGAGGATCAAAATGTGAGGACGCATGAGGACGAGCTCGGCGATTACGACACGAGCCTTCTGGCCACCCGACAGCTGGCGGTTCTTGATTTCGTGGGCGTGGCCCTCGAGACCGACCTTGCCGAGCAGGTTGCGCACACTCTGGTACGTCTCCTCCTGGAAGAGGCGACGCAAGTACTCGACCGGCGTCTCACCCATCGGAAGCTTGTCGACGAAGTGCTGGTTGTATACACCAATACGAACTCGAGGGTTGCGACGCACCTCACCTTCGACAACACGAACCTCGCCAGTGATCATCTTCAGAAGCGTCGACTTGCCCACACCGTTTGGACCGACGATACACACACGAGAGCTCGTGTCGATACCGAAGTCCACATTCTTGAACAAGTATGGATTGCTCTCGTTGTAACGGAAGCTGGATTCACGCACTTCAAGGATTGGAGGTGGGACCTGCGTGGTCTCTGGGAAGGAGAACTTGACGATGTACTCCTTCGGTCGCTCCAGCAATTGCTTCGGCTCGGTCTCGTTGTCGTTATCTTGTGGCAACGCCTTCGCCTTCTGCGAACGAGCACCAGGCTCACGCGTCTTCTTGACGATATCGGTGGCCTTCTTGCTAGACTTGCCGGATGCCTTCAGGCTCTTCAGCTGCTTCTGCTGCTTCTCCCATGCCTTCTCGGCCTGCTTGCGCTTGGTCTTCTCCATATCACGGAAGGTATCGTAGTTGCCCTTGTAGTGCACAAGCTTTTTGCTCTCCAGGTGGAGGACTTCGGTACAGACGCTGTTAAGGAAATCGGCATCGTGCGACACAACAAGCAGCGTCTTCTTCCACTTCTGCAGGTAGTCATCAAGCCAAATGACGGCGTTGAGATCGAGGTGGTTCGTCGGCTCATCGAGCATGAGCAGCGTCGGCTCAACGTACAGGGCCTTCGCAAGCGAGATACGCATTCGCCAACCACCAGAGAAGTCCTTGGTCGCCTTCTCTTGCATGTCAGAGTCGAAACCGAGACCGTGCAAAATACGACGCGCACGAGCTTCAGCAGCAGCGGCGTTCATGGTCGATAACTGCTCGTACACGTCATTCAGGCGCTCATCCAATGCAGCATCCTGCTTGGTCTCGAGCTCAGCAAGAAGGGCCTTCTCCTCCTCGAGCAATGCCCATCGCTCCGCATCAGCCTTTAGCACAGCGTCGACGGCACGCGTCTCGTCAGCCACAACTTCTTGCTCGACGTACAAACAGTCGATCTTTGGCGGAATCTTGAGCTCGCCAAGAGCAATCATCTTCAACAGCGTGGTCTTACCCTGACCGTTCGGACCGACAAGTCCGTACTTGCCACCAGCGTTGATGTGGAGCGATGCGTTCTCAAAGAGCACCTTGTTGTGGGCGTTGATGGTGAAGTTCTCGATGTGGATATCCGTAGCGTTCTCCCACGTCGAGTCCTGCGTGAAGGCCTGCTGCGAGACGGCGAACTGTGAGCCGTCAAGCGGGTTCGCCGCGCGGTGGTACTCCTCTTCACGGTCCTGGCGCTCCTGCTCCTCCTTCAAACGCTTACGGTCCTTGTTGCTCAATCGCTTGCCTTCCTTCTTGTCCTTCTTCTTCTTGCCATCCTCGTCCTCCTCTCCGGCATCCTCCTCGTCATCTTCATCGAATGGAAGCTTGGTCTTCTTTTTCTTCTTCGACTTCTTGGCGCTTCCTTCCTCGGTGGCCTCGCCCTCCTCCGGATCTAGGTCGAAGAATAGGTCGGTCGAGATCATCTTCTTCTTGCTCTTCTTCTTCTTCTTGCCGTCATCGGCCTCCTCCTCCGTGGTGTCCTTCTTCTTCTTCTTTTTCTTGTCCTCGCCGTTCTCCTCGGCATCCTTCTTCTTCTTCTTCTTTTCCTTGAGTTCCTCCACGACAATCTCCTCCTCTTCCATCTGCTCCTCCTCCTCTTCACTGTCCGAGGCGACAAGCGCCGCGAACGCCACCTTCTTCTTGTCCTTCTTCTTGTTCTTCTTGGAGCTCACACTCGCTGCCACCTGTGCGTAGGGGTCCTCCTCGTCCTCATCTTCCTCCTCCACATGATTTGGCTTGGTCTCCTCTTCATCGTCGCTCATGGCGAATCGGTTGCCGCCCTTCTTCTTGTCCTTCTTGTTCTTCTTCTTAATCACTGAGGACGCCACCTGCGCATACGGGTCCACCTCTTCCTCTCCCTCCTCCTCCCCTTCATCGTCGCTCATGGCGAAGCGGTTGCCACCCTTCTTCTTGTCCTTCTTGTTATTCTTCTTCTTGCTCGCAACCTGCGCATACGGATCGACTTCCTCGGCGACCGCAGCCACAGGAGCCTTCACGTCATCGTCGGACGAGTCGTCGCCGCGACGCCCCTTCTTCTTGTTGCCGCCGCGAGCCATCTTCGAGTCGTGCGTGGTCGGATGCAGATTGAGTGGTTTCCCGTGCGAACGAGATGCATGACCATCACTCTAAAAAAGGTAATCCCTCGTCCTCTTTCACAATTCGGGACAAACGCATTATTTTACGGTAACTCATGTCTTCGGTGATTTCACAGAAGGGGTGACTGTGATCGCAAACTAGGGTATAGTCAGCACATCCGTTTCATAACAAGGTATAAATTGGCAAGTTGACAGTGGCTCACCGTGTGATGAGGTCCGCACACGGCCTTGGCGACTCGCACGGAGCCCAGCGACTCGACAGGGTACGGCATCAGCTCGTCGTTCTCTCCACCGTTTCCAAGCTTACCGTCTCGCCCACTTCCCCAACAATACAGTACGCCGTCCACTGTGAACAGCAACAGTAGGTCAGGACACCCACCATCCATCAAGGCAATGCAACCCAGGGTCCACCAACCAGAGACCGCCGCCGAGTGGTCTTCCCCACACGCCACGTGTGTGATTTTCTGGTAAAAAAGCTGCTGCACGACCTCGGCGTGAGCGACAAACTGATAGTGAGTTTGCCGTGCTCCGTCGAAGCCCGTGTCGAAGAGCTCTTCGTTGTCCATGTCGTCGAGTCCAAGCCGACCATTCTCGCCGTACCCCCACGCATACAGCAGCCCTGGCGTACCGAGTCCAAGCTCTGCAGTGGTGTCATCCATATCCACACCGTGGATTGCGGCTTTGACCTGCTCTCCGACCTCAAACGGGATATTCACCACGGGGATCTTGACACCAAGCGCGTCCGAGGCCTTCATGGTCGAGCCAACTTCAAAGATCGTCTTCCGCAGCTAGGGAGAGAGCCACAGAAAACCATAAGTCCCACCAACTAGCAACCCCCACAAACGTTCAATGCCAACACGCACTCTGACAGGATGCTGGTCGATACGATTCTGGGCGACCACCACGGCCTTGGCACCGTTCTTCTGCGCTGTCAGAATCTACAAACAAATCCTTAGCATCCAACAACAGTCTGACTGTTAAGGTCCAGTACACGTACCTGTCGTCCCAAGATGTCTTCGCGATGGCACAGACACGCGTACTTGGCCTTGCCTGGCTTGGCGATCTGTTCCAGCAGCAGCTCGCCGTGGACGGCCTTCTTGACCACGACGACGGGGATGGTAAACTCAAACTGTTCGTCCTCAGCTGCCTCAAGTGGGAACGCGTCCGCGTCCAGGAAGTCAAACACGATCACCACGGCAGCGGCACCACATTCCTGTGCGTCTTTCACCTTTTCCACCAGCGAGATCATGATGAGCGTGATCATCTCACTCAAATCCATGTCGTCGGCGGCGAACGTGATGTCCTCGGCTTCAAACACGAGCACGACGACGCGGCCGACCACTTCATCAGGACGCACGTACAGTTTGAGCGATCGTAGCTTCTCAGGTGAGTACCAGATCTTGGTGGTGATCCCGTTCTCCGTGAGCGTCGGTCCGAATGCCGCAGGCACACTCGGAATCTCCAGCATCGTCTTGGTGAAGGCCGAGCTGCTGTGCTCCATGGGCACGAGGATCCAGAAGCCCGTCCACATGCTGCGGTCCAGAAACACGATCTTGCCCGTGCAGCCTGCGAGGTTGGCTCGGATCTGGGACTCCTTCCTCTCGAGCACTGTTGATGCCAGCATCGCGGTTGTAGCAGAACCAGACATTTCCACCCGCGACGCTTGTGTCGAAGGTCGTGAACTGGTCGAAGCACCACTGGGAATCGCGCCATACATGAACAACGCGCCACTGAGAGCACGCGCCAAGCTCACTGGCGGTGCGCCAAACAGCGCACATAAGCTGAATGACTGGAGTGTCTTGGGCGGTCTGGACCGATCGTTGTCTACAGTGAGTGTAAAGTCGACGCGGGAGCCTATCGCCAGTGCGTGCTCCTTGCCCGATGCGATCTGGTGGATGCTGAGCGAGCTCAAGGGCTCGTTCAGCTGTGGACTGAATGTCGATTCCTGGGCGTCAGCACCGCGACGGCCCCACGCACCCCACTCGTACACATTCTTATGGTCTCGTGCGACTGCGAACACGTGGTTCCCACCGACTGCGATCTCGCTAATTGGCTCCTTCAACTCGTCCACGCGTGTCGGTGAATGCATGAAGACGAAGCTGCTGCTGTGGATGTGCTCATCCAGGAAACCGACTTGGAACTTGTCACTGTAGCCGAGTCCGAGCTGGCCGTCAGAGCCTTCACCCCACGTGAACACGCTGCCGTCTTCACACAATGTGACCGTGAAGTAGTACCCACAGGCGATCTGGAGCACGCGCATCTCTTCAAAGTAGCTGCGGTCGATCTGCAGCGGTAGGTCCACGAATGGATATTCCTTGCCCGTGTGCTGGTCGAACTGCTGCTTGAAGATATCGTGGCTATCGGTGCGAAAGTCGCCATGCCCTAGCTGCCCAAAGGAGCCAGCCCCCCACGCGTACACCACACCACTCTCGCTCAGCGCCACCGAGTGGTGGTTCCCCAGTGCACACGCCGCGATGCCAGCGTATTCCAGATCTTGGACGCGCGTGGGGGTCTTCCGAACGTGGACGCCAGTCATATCTTGTTCATGCCGTCTAGAGAGTGAGCCAAAAGACCCTGGGACGCCACTGCCCCATGTAAACATCTCGCCATTCGAAGTCACGACGCCAGCGTGGACGCTGCTGATGCCGCCATCGATGACGCGCAGCTCGTTGTTCTTGAAGTGAGTGACCAATACGGGTGCCGTGTGGATGGTCTTGGCATTCTCCGTCCCAGCGTACCCAAGTTGCGCTCTGGCATTCGAGCCAAATGTGTACAACGCGCCGTGGTGCGCAAACTTTTCGATCTTCATCTGGCGCATATTGTCTCGCTTTTGCTTGCGCGTGATCACTGCTTCCTGGATGGTCTGCGCAGCGTGGTTCACCTCTTCGTCCAGCTCCATCTGCCTCGCGAGGCGCTTCTCCGCGACGATCTTGCGCCCATGCATGCCTCTCGCACATCGCTGGATCGTGGCCGCGGCCTCGTCTTCCGTGATAAACTCGGGACGCACGAAGCAGCGCATGAGATTCACCACCTTGGGTGTCTGCTTGACCCACTGTATGAACGACTCGCGCGAAAGATCGTCTTCTTCCTCGAGGTCACAGTGCTGGAAACACTGCCGTGCGAGTGCCTGGACTTCTGCCATGGGGCACAGCGTCATGAGTCGCGGCCCGAGCCCCACGGTGAGCTTGGAGAGGCCGCGCACCACCGACTTGATCAAGATGTTGAGCTCGTCGAACGTGATCAGGTGGGAACCGTCAAAGTCGAACACATCGAAGACAGTGCCCAGCTTGTCCGTGAGCTTGCCGTGAGTGGACGCGATCGCGAGCGCACTGAGCAGCTCTAGGCCGTTGATCACCGTGCTGTTCTTGGTGTTCTTGAACGTGTCGAACCACTTGGTGAGCATGCCTGCAAACAAGCCGCCCGCGCCATGGTGGTGGTCATGCAGCGTGAGTAGCTCGGCAAACTGGTCACCGGTGAGGCAGAAGTTGAACGAGAGCCGCCGCAGGCGAAGCGAGAGCAGCTCAATCTCTTCCAGCGTCCACACTTTGGTCAAGAGCTGAAAGTGCGCGACAACGACAGCGTCCTGCGCGCGGTAGTGGACATGTGAGAAGCGCCCGCCCATGGCCACTGTGGCTACTACCGGTACTGGGAATCTATCCATCGATCTATCAGTGCGAATGGACGCGGGCGTCACCAACCGTCGTGGTCACGAAACGACGCGACCGTGGCAGGACGATACAGTACCTTGACTGAATACAACACAGCACCGGTACCGCACTTTTGACAAGCATCACATCACCAAGTCCGTAGGACAAGATGGCAACCACCACTGCTACAGTAGCGGCCTAGATTCTGGCTGAGCACAAAGAAGTGAGGAAATCCATTACCGCATCTCTATAGCAAGCCCACCACACCCTCTCACCGATCCAATATGGGCGCAACCATTCATCACGGACGCGGCGGCGGTCGACTAGGTCCGATCTCAGGCGTCGACTGGCGTTTGGCGTTTGGTTGCGGTGCGTCATCACTCTCCAGCTTTCGCTTCTCTGACAAACACGGCCCGATGGCTGGTCGCGGTTCGTCTTCTGTGGATTCCACCGACGCTTCAGTGGACGTACCGTCATCTCCACTCGGTCTGCTGTCCTTCTCAGTTTGGAGTCGCTTCATCAAGTGTGGCGGTAGCTGTGGTCCAATCGACTCGGCTGCTTTGCCCTCCCGATTTACTTGGCTGGTGGATTTCCGTTTCGCCGTCTCACTTGGATTCAAAGCCTTGCGCTTGCGCAGCCTCGCGAGTCGCTCGTCGTACGCGATCAGCTGCCTCTCAAAGCTCGGGTTCGGCTGCGCGATGGCACGCTTGGCTTGCACGAGTGCCAGTGCGTCGGCGTACGTCATCTCATGTGTCTTAATCAAGTACGCGATCACCACGGACACCGATCGGCTCACACCCTTGTTGCAATGCACCAGCACGCGACCTGATCATGTACAGTGAATATGAACGGCGACTTGCCGATAGAGACGTTAGCTTTCCGTTGTACATGCTTTCGTATGCACACAGCAACTACGGTACTGTAGTCATCAGCACTGTACCGTAGAACTTGGCGTGTTCCATGAACGCCACGCAGCCTTCCAGCGCGCCAGAGATGTCCTCCGCCTTGTTATCGTAGATGGCGCATCGACGGTACTCGAAACTCTTGTCTTTCTCAAAGAAATTGGGCACGCCCGCGACGGGATCGATCTTTTTCGTCGGCGTCATCTGAAGGGAAACGAACTTCGTTCACGACGCATTTCGGACGCTATGTACATGGATAGAGAGCGCACATTGAGGATGTGGGTGATCCTGAGCTTCTTGAGCTCGTCCACGTCCTTGGCGTGGGCCTTGGAGCCGAGGAAAACGTGGTCAATCACGTGCGCGGGACTCGTGTCGTCCTCGCTCATTTTCGCGTGCTTGCTTGTTGCCGTCCGAGTGGCGGTGAACGTTAGGAACGTTTTTCAACAATTAGTGAGATAACAGTCACACCCTTTTCGAAAATTTGCAATACCGGCACCTAATAATCCAATAATTGGGTGGCCAAAGAATAAAACAATTCCACAAAGCAATAGCCAAAATGTACATACCCATCCCACACTGACCGCGAGTGCGGGTCTCACGCTCGTAGATAGGTCTCTTCTTGGTACGAAAAGTCTTCAAAATGGTGTCCTTCTCCGTTCTTCTTGTTCACGGGCGAGTCGACGGCCGCCATATTCTGGAACATCTCAGGTACGTTGGTGATATCGTCGACGCTCGAGACGTCCGGCTTGAACGGGGGCTCGATCTCCTTCCGCATGAGCTTGTCCCAGTCGATGGACTCGTAGAACGGGTGCGCCATGATGTCTCGGCCTCCATTCGGCCCGCCACCAAGTCGTCGCGATGGATCTCGGTTTAACAGCTTCGAGATCAGCGACCGCCCGACCGGAGAAATGTAGGGTGGGTAGATCACCTCGGCCTGCGTGATGTTCTTGAACATTTGCCGCCGGTTGCGGTCCACGAACGGCGTGCGGCCAGTGAGCATCTCGTACAACAGGATACCGTAGCTCCACCAGTCCACGACCTTGCCGTACGGTTGATGGCGGAGCAGCTCCGGAGCCATGTACTCGGCAGTACCACAGATCGTCTTCATGCCGTGGCTAGCCTGCGACTCGCGAATGGCACCTTCGATGGACTGGCCTTCCTTCGACAAACCGAAATCCGTCAGCGCAATGTTACCCTGTGGGTCCATGAGAATGTTTTCGAGCTTCAGGTCTCGGTACGCGATTTGCTTGCTGTGCAAGTGCATCAGTGCGGTGAGCAACTGAGCCATGTACAGTCGCGTACGCTCCTCCGAGAACCGCTTGGACTTGCGCAAGTGGTAGAACATGGAGCCACCCGGGTAGTAGTCCATCACGAGGTAGAGTTTATCCGAGTTCTGGAACGCGTACCGCAGTCGCACGATGAATGGGTGGTTGATCTCCTTCAAGATGTGCTGCTCCGACTTGGTGTTCTCCACTTGTTCGTTCTTGATGATGTGGGCCTTGACCAAGATCTTCATGGCGTAGATCGCACCGGCGTGCTTGCCGTCCTTCTTTCTCACTAGCAACACCTTACCGAACGCACCACGGCCAACGACCTTGAGTAGATCAAAGTCTTCGATCGTGAGTGGCCGCTTCTCAGCCTCCTTGGCCAACTCGCGCTGACGCATCGCCTCCACGCGCTGGTTGTACTCGGCCAACTTGGAATCCTGGCGCTGGCGGTTGTTAGGCGTGTGGTGGCTGGGCGTCGTGGGCGCCGTGCCGTTCGGACCCATGCGTGGGATCTTGTTGTGGAGCATCATCTGCAAGTCACAACAACCCGAGCACACACGTTTGGCCTCACTGAATCCCGGTAGAAACAACCGGTCCGAGCACGCCGTGCACACGGTGCGCAGACACATCCGACAGTGGCGTCGGCGGTGGAGCACGAACGCCGTCTGGCACAGGTAGCAGCTATTCACATCGCTCTTCCCACCATCGCCGCCCCCACTCACGCTATTGATCGTGCCGGTCTGCGCCATCGTGGGCGGCAGCGCCGTCAGCATCGAGCCGTTTCCACCACGGTGGTCGCGAATGAACGAGTCGGATCGCGCCACGAACGTGTCGTGGACCCATTCCAACGTGAGTTCCACCTCGCCATTGCCGTGCATCCTCGGGTTTTTGTCATCCCGCAACGCGAACCACCGTCGGTCGGCGCGGTTCAACCCGACCTCGCCCATCTGCACGCTCACTAGCCCGAGCGTCGAGTGTAGCGGGAACGTTCGGTCTTTGACCACCACCGTGACAGCCTCTTCGCTTGATGTGACTGGGAATGAGAACGTCTGGTTCCACTCGGGATCCATCGTGTGCTTGTGGTTTCCCACCGTCTCCTTCTTGTGGCCGACGCAATGGACCACTGCGTATGGGTTGTTGTACGGCTGGCCGGTCAATCGTGCGCGGTTCACCGTGACCACGAGCTTGTTCGGGAACGTCGCACGCACGGCATTCAGTGCTTCGTCGATCCCGTTCACGATCGATTGAAGAAACACAAACGCCGATGTCTGCACCGAATGGACAGTCCACTCGCGGTTGTCCGTGTCACTCCCCATGCGTCCAACGGACAACGACAGACAGCCAAGACGCGCCTTGGACGAGCTGATGACACTGAACATGGGCTCGCTCGACGCTTCAAAATTGACGGCACGCTCACGAAGCAACTGCCGCACTTGAGGCAGGTCCGACGAGCTCACGTAATGCGCGGACTCGATGAACGCGACGCCGCCGATCCGGCGCTCGTCCTTGGAACTGAGCTTGCTCAGCAGGCCCTTGAGCAGCGTGCCGGCGCTGTCAAACACGACGAAGCTGATCTCCTGCGCGGCGTTGGGCATGATGTAGTTCTTCCATACATAAGCCACGTGGTCGTCCGGCGTGGACGAGTGAAGTACCTTGGCCCGGTGGCCATTCACTATGCAGTAGTTGGTGCTTGGGTTCAAGATCACGACGCCGTAGCCTCCCTGGATCGCGGTCTTGAGGTACGGGATCATGGAGCCTTGGAAACCGGTCTTTGGGTGGATGGCACGGCTCCAGATACCGGGTTGCATGCCTTGTCCTGGCTGCATAAACACACAGAGTTTGGGGCACGACGCGTAGTTGGGCGTGACGAAGATGTTGCACTTGGCTTCGGCCTTGGAGTTGGGGATGAAGATCTCGCGCAGACTCAGCTCGTTCTTGAGCTTGAGCTGGATCTGCGTGATCAGTGACTGCATTAACTCTTCCAGATCTTCCTCGCTCTTCATCGAAAAGTTCTTGCCGCCCGCTACAGAGAGAGAGAGAGAGAGAGAAAAAATACACATACAAACCATGAGATCCATGCCTAATACGCCCATACAGAACGAGGCCAAGCAGGGAGCAGTACCGCGAGAGCTGAGGCGCCGCATCGTGAAGATTCAAAGGAGCGGTCGCTGTCTGGCGTGCGGCGGGTGGATGCGAGCTAAGATAACCACAACTGACGCGGCGACGCTACGCTAAAATATGGTATTTAGATAAGCTGCCCGCCACGCGCGATGCTGTCCGTGCCTGCGATGCTCCGCCACGCGATCGACCAAGCGAGGAGAGAGAAAGCGTGCACGGGAGCCACAGGTAGGCAACAAGGTCTTCGATCAAGCCAAGCACGAAGAGCAAGGAAGGAAGGTACGCGGAACGAGCGTGTTGGGCTGGCAAGGGTACGTTTCAGAAAAACTGGGCGAGCGTAACCTCATCGCATTTCTTAGTGCTAAGCTTAACATTAGAAACTACTTTTTAGAAACCAGTGCTACCTTCGTGTCACCTTCACGTCACCTCGTGGTGAACGATCCATTGAGATTTTGCGCAAGTTCAGATGAATCCGGCCACATGACCGATCGCGATTGAAGATGACGACCCGCAAGATCGGCTGCCAGCAGCCTGCGGGTGAACGGGTACTGACCACAAGGAACGCCTTTGAAATTCTGTCAAACACGACGATCCGCTGTGTTTCTCGCTTCCATGCCTCAACTGCGTTTAGCAGAGTTACCGGTCTACATCAGGGTGCGTCACGCGCATGATTGGGAACGTGCGTGGTGTTGGTGATGCCATGTTCAGACATAGTTCCCAGTACAAGTTCACTACCTACACTACACCTACTTCTCTCTACACTGCCTACTTCTACCTGCTACTACTTACTGCTGCCCGATAAATATGCCACGCGGGAGACGGAGAACTTACGGGTGCACGTGCCTCGTCGCGAGAGCTTACCATTCTCTCTCGCACCACGAAGCGCGTGTCCGACCGTACCCCGCCCGCCACGCACGCAGATTCTTCCTACTTCTACGACCTACTTTACCTCATCTACCTACCTGCGCTTGCTTCTTTTTGTGTCGTTTTGTCTTGAGTGGGGGGTGGTTCTTGGAGGAGCTACTGACCAACCAACCGCCTCCAATATTGTGGGACCAGAAAGAGGAGAGCGGTGGCGCGATTAGCTCAACTGGCCGCGGGAACGGGAGCTGGACGTGGAGAGACGGAAGCCGCTGTCCGAGTCGGGTGCCTCGTAGCACGAGAGACTCACGTAGCCAACGTCGCGACTGGTCGGGTTCTTGCCCAGAAAGTTGGAGAACGCCATCGAGGTCGAGAGCAACGGGTGCTTGTTCACGTACTGCAACAGACCCTCGAGTTTCTTGGCACGGTGGCACAGTGCTGGCTCTGGCGAGAAAAACATCTGCATGACCGAGAAGATACCGTGGTGCGGGAGCTCCGGGAGCTGCTCCGGGTACGCCAAGTCCTGGAGCATGTCGTGGAGTTCCTTAAAGTCGGAGAAGCGCCGACGGATCGCGTACGTGTCGAATTCGTCGGTGCCGACGTTGACCTTAAAGATCCACGTGCCGTTCTTGTTCTTGGAGAAGCCCGAGATGGCCACACGACGAATATCGTCCATATCGCCAGCCGAGTACGGGCGCGCTTTCTTCGGCACGTGGGCGGGTTTCTCAAGCAGCACGCCTTCCGAGTAGCTCTTGGAGCGCGGTCCATTACGCAGGCGCAGCGAGCGCGGCTGGGGCTCGCTCATCGGCTGCTGCATTGGCATGGAGGCGACCAATGCGCTCGATTGTGGGACGTCAGTCACGTCCCAGGAATCGGTCACCGGGTTGATTTCGAGACTCACGACGGGGCTGCACGGGAGCTTCTTGGACACGGGCACGAGCGCCGGGTTCTGGCGTTCGCGCAGGAACGAAAAGTCGATGAACACCATGATTGTCGGCTCACGAAGGTTGGCACCCAATCACCACAGGGAGGGGGGAGGGTTTACTGCACTGTAGTATAGCGGAGGGGAGGGGACGGGAAAGGAAAGGACTCGCGATGGAATCGCGCAAAGCGCTGGATCTGCACACACGGAGTCGTCGCCAGTAGCAGCTACACTATCTCGAATCACACACGATACGTCCTCTGCTTTTCGCTCGGGGCGGGTGCTTTTCAACTGTAAGTTAGTGTGAGTCGCGCGCCGCTCGCAAAGCAGCCAGCCGACTTGGAGGCACTCGACTGCCGCCGTCGCGCGGTTCTCTTCCCCCCTCCCCTCTAGGGCCCTCCTCTCCTCCTCCTCCTCCACCGCGGCTGACTGACTCCAACACTCTCCTCCACAACTTGTGGAGGAGAGTGACTCTTGTGGACCACAAGAGTGGACGGATAGGTTACAATGATCCAATCATCGCGCGTATCGGCGAGCAGAAAGGCGATCGATCCACAAAAGTGGGATGCAAGAGACAAGACGTGCAGATACTTTATTGAAGGTGCTTGGAAAATGACCAGAAGTTCGGTAAAATACGGTCGATTGGGGGGTCAAAACTCAAAAGTTGTTGATAAGCGGTAATTTAAGCCGAACTTTGCTCGTTTTGGGCATAAGCACAATATGGCGTTCACAGTCAATCAGACAACACCATGGACACTTGGATGAATCCTTC
>JAADXF010000047.1:0-60121 GCA_023337575.1 Pythium chondricola
AGAAGGCCAAGAAGAAAGCCAAGAAGAAGGCCAAGAAGAAGGCCAAGAAGAAGGCTAAGAAGGAGGCGGAGGAGGAGGCGGCCAAGAAGGAGGCGGAAGAGGCTAACGGAGATGGCGCTGCTGATCCTGCTGCAAATCCGGATCCGGAGTTGGATCCGGAGGTGGATCCGGAGTTGGATCCGGAGGTGGAACCGGAGGTGGATCCGGAGTTGGAACCGGAGTTGGATCCGGAGTTGGAACCGGAGTTGGATCCGGAGGTGGATCCGGAGTTGGATCCGGAGTTGGAACCGGAGGTGGATCCGGAGGTGGACCCGGATGCATGAATGTAGCTGCTCACTCAATTCCCAATGTACCTGTACCTACATCAAGATCTGATCATACCGTGCTGTTGGTCCTAATCTCTGTTTGATGATGATGAATGTCATAACTCCTTGGCATCACACAGGACCTGGCGCCGACACAACCCAGCATACCCCATGTTCTTGACGCGGTGGCCTAGCTCGCATCCGCACGCTTGTTGCGGCCACGGGTCCTCTGAAGGCACGATAAAGTTGACATCAGGTATAAGGGACGTGAACCCGATCAGCTCGAGGATCTCGCGATCACGCCGTACTCGGACCCAGGAGTTAGCCCCAGGTCGACCTAGGCCACTGTGGACTTCCCATTGGTATCTGGAAGTTAACGCGGCACTATCACTAGTAAATGGTCTATGGTACCGTGATTCACGGTGCCATTGTGCCACGAGTGAGCGCACCAGTCGGTGTCTACGGGGAAGGAGATCGCACGGAGCTGCTCGATAACGTGTGACTCGCGGTTTCCAAGATTGGTCAGCAGCGCCTTCAGTTTGCGTTCTAATGCAAAGTCCACCAGACTGGCCAGTTATGCTCTGCATGTGGCTCTCTGGGTGTGCGGAAGCTCACGCAATGACAAAATGGCCGTAGACAGAATGGAAATGCGAGAACCAGTCCAGTACGAAATGAGAGGCATTGCGTGCAGCTGCTGGACTCCCTGTAACATGGAGATAACGGAGCGCATGTATGAAGATGAGGCACAGCGATTCGCGCGCCCTGGAGCGAGCCACTGCAGCGCCTGTACCGGTAGTGCGCTTGGATGCCCTACATTTATCGTTTTGATCCATTGATTGGTTGAAAATGGAGATACCGTATCTAACGTTTCTTTTCTATATCACATGTGTTTGTAACACGATACAAACCGAAACGGTCACCCAACGTGATCATGTTGCACAGCAGAAAGAGGGGCAGCAGATGAAGAGGCAGCGCCACGTTGCGCTCGCCTCTCTCGCTACACTGGACGAGGATATTGCGCGCACGCGGCAACAGAGCGCGTCCGCGATCGCAGAAAGCTGTGCATGCTCCAGTTTCTATCTCCGAATACAGAGAAGCCCCTCAGAATACTGACATCCACGTCTCTATCGGTCCTCCGCAGCTACCAGGCTCGCGCGACGCCGCGTTGCGCTGCCCACCGCGCGCTGCTTCCATCGCCAGTACCTGCAGCCTCTCATCAGTGCAGTCAAAGCTGCAAAACGCGATCTTCCATCACAATCCGACTGGCCGACACCAGTACTCCAAGCGGTTTTAACAGAGACCTTCCCAGTCTACACGGACGATGCAGCGTTTGCTGCATTCCTGGGCATCCTCCGCAGCCAAAACGGAGCCACAGTCACCGCTAACACTATCCGTATCCAGGACACAGAGGCGTTGGCGTCTGCACTGCGCCAGGACGTCGCCACGGGGCTCTTGGCGGTGAGAACGGGTCCGTCGATCCACTCAAGAAGATTGTCAGTATGATCTCCACAGTGGCGCTGTTTCGAGCGCTCGCAGCCAAGGAATCGACCACCACGAGCCTGCGCAAGAATATCCAGGCGGGCGCCAACGTCGATGCCTTCTGCGTCGTCCCAAGTCTGCCATCGTCCATGCCATTGTCCCCCGTACAGCTCGCGTTCGTGCTGCAGTGTGACGTCGCGGTGGTCACGATCCTACGCGACGCCAACGCCGATGTTCGGTGTCTGCTGCACTGGCATTTCGTTCGACGCGTGGTGCTCTCGTCGCGTCACGGGCTCGAGCGACTCACGGCGTGGCTGGCACCGTCGCCGCTGTGTTTCGCCAGTAATGAGCATGGGTTCACGCTGCTGATGTATGCCGTTTTGTATGGCGATGAGGCCGTGGTCAAGTCGGTGTTGGACGCGGTGAGCAAGACCGAGAAGGCGGCGACGGCGGCCAGGTACTTGAGCCACGCGAATGGCAATGGCGAGACAGCGTTGCACTGTGCGGTTGCCACGGGGCACGAAGCGATCGCACTCGCGCTTGTCGAGGCCGGGGCTAGTACTGAGAAGCGATTTGTCATTGGAGACAAGACCCTCGAGCTGGCGGTGGCGCAGTCTATGTGGGGACATGTCTACGAGTGCGATGTGAATACCCAACGGGAGAATGGAGGTGATAGGCTGCTGTCCAGTGCGATTCAAGGCGGTGCGTCCATCGATTTGGTGGAGAAGCTGGTCGGACAGAAGACAGCAACGGACAGTCACAGTCGGCGAGACGCTGCGAGGTCGCTGCTGGAGCTGGCTGTCCGCGTCGGTCGGGACGACGTCGTTGAACTGTTGGCGAGTCAATGGGCGGAGGATTCGACCGCGATCGCAAGGGCATTGGAGGTGGCGATTGAAATGGAACGGCTGGTGGCAGCGACTCGACTGTGGCGTGTGTCAAAGGTCTCAGGAATGGCGACCGAATTGATGGCGTTGGCTGTTCGGCAGCGCATGTTCAAGTCGGCCTACCTGCTTCTTGTATCGGCGGGGGATGACACCAACAGTTGGTGCGTAGATTCGTCCGCGGTGGACGACACAGCGGCGTTGGCCGCGTCTTTCGGCCAGGTAGAATTGGCGGCGCTCACCGTAGACACACGTGGGGTAGGCACCACCAAGTATCCGCGTCTCCTCCGTGTTCTCGCTGGTCAGTCGACAGCTGACACGAATTCACTGATGAAAACCACCGACGAGATGGTCGCCAGCTTGGTTGAGGAGCTGCTCGTGGCATCAGACACCGCCACGGACTGCATCCTCAGCCAGAGTGACGGGGAGCTACGCTCGTTGCTCGAGATCCTGGCCAGTGCCCATAGCAAGCTGAGCCATCGCTTGCTGGTGGCCTCACTTGCCACCCTCCGCCATCACGTGGGCTACTCCTCACCGCTCCCCACGTCGCCTTTGCTCGTAGCACTGCAGCACAGCAACCTGGAGCACGCTCTACTATTGGCACATGAGCTGCTCCCCTCCATAGAGGAGGAGCTACGTTCGTGGTCGGCTGAGGACGACGCGTTGGTGTCGCTCGCCTGTCGCTCGCCACACGACTCGCGATCGCTCATCCTGGTCGACCTTCTGCTCTCCAGCGGAGCGTACGCTGGAGCCTGGGACGCTAGTGGCCTGTGTGCTCTCCACGTCGCAGTCGTGAACCACTGCGATGATTGCATGGTCCTCGTGTTTACCAGGCACGACCAGGATCTGAATATCCGCACCGAGACGGCGATGACGCCACTACAACTCGCGGTGCAGTGCGACAACGCACTGGCGTTCCAGGCGCTGGTCAAGTGTGGGGCTGATGTCCACATCACGACGCCAGACTCGCGCCTCGGGCTGATCGAGCTGGCCGCGGCGCAGCGTGCGTCGTTGAGTCGCACCATGCGTCGCCAAGTACGCAGGCTGGTGGTACCTAGGACAGCCGCCGCCAAGCACGCTCTGACGCTGCTGGCCCAGGACGGTGACGGTGATGACGATGATGCTGATACCTTCACGACGGGTATGACTCAGGTGCTGCGGATCACCCTGCTTGGCTTGCAAACGACAGCAGCAACTGATACCATACCAGAAGACCCAGCCAACGACTCGCCACCGCCGTCGCCGTCGCCGTCGCCGCCCGTGCTCTCTCGGTCGTCGTCGGTGGAGACGGTGGGCACTACTCGTGGACGCAGTAGCCAGCGGCGGTCCAGTCCCGAGCGTCGGCCACGCTGCTCGGATTGTCGCGCGCTCTCGCCTGCGCCTCTGAACGAGGCCACGTTGGCGTTCATCAAGGAGCAGGAGACGGCCACACTTGCCCTCGTGGTACAGGAGGCGAGGGTAGAAGCGCAGGCCTGGCTCAAGAAACGCACTGGCCAAAAGAAGCTACTGTCGGAGGCACGCGCGCAGCAGCAGACGACGGACAACCAGCGCCTGCAGGCGTTCACGGCCATGGCCGCCAAGGAGTTTATCGACAAGCACGTGGCCGACCGCGTGGCCGACGCCGCGACCCGAATCGAGCGAGCCAAACAAAGGATCCTACGGTCCACGGGCGTGTACCCAGGCCCGCCACCACCACCCTACGGATGGACGAGCGTGACCCTGGGACCCCTCGATCCACGGTCTCTTCGTAACGCAGTGGCACGGCGAGCAGGAGCGACGAGGACTCTCGCGCGAGTCGTCCTGTCCAGGGCTCGTGGTATTTTTTTTAATTTTTTTTATGTAAAATACCAAAATAAATAAAATACTGTCAGTATTTTTTCGAATACCCAAACTACCCACACCGCTGTTGAATCGAAGTGAGCTCGAAGCTGTTGAATAGGCTGCGTACTCCACAACTCGGAGTTGTATCTGAGTATGAGAATGTCTTCTAGTCACATGCTCCCGTGTTTCTGTCGTCTCACAGAAATAGCGGAGGAGATGACGAGCGACGATCCACTCGAGCCAGCTCCGAATATCTTCGTCGCGCTGCGTCGGCAACTGCAGCTGGAAGAACGCGTACACCAGGGGATCTTTGTGTGGGAGGCGCTTGGTCAAGTAGTGGGGCATCTTGGTGAACGACCCGTCCTGACACTCGACGCAGCCAACCTTCGCGTTCATCTGGGGGGCAAATGGCGGTACTATTATTTTAATTCTATTATTAAAATAATAGCAGCAGACTCCTCTTGTCGTGGAGATGGACCTTGCCGACGCACGGTTACGGTTTGATGTTCGATAATGACAAGGATGATTGACTCGTACAACCGCGTGGGCTGCTCCTGGCTGGCCTCGGGTTTGGCCGCGATGTTTGCTCTTGGGTACTGTAGCGACAGCGCACGAATGCTGTGCATTGCATCGACAGCTCGAGGCAAGGTCTTGGTACTGAATCCAGACACACGTGGAGGCAAACTGAGCAGTCGCTGGGTGTGGGAGAAGCCACCACCACGTGCAGTGGCAAGGAGCGTGGGAGGTCGAGGCGGTCCACCGTCAGTGCGCTACCACCCGTGAACGAAGCGAGTGTAGTGTACAAGTATGGACACTGCACAACGAGCACGAGCCTCCAGCCTCCAGCACAGCCAGTGTTCGTCCACGTGGCTTGGAGAGCGTGCGCGAGACACCCAGAGGAAAAGATGCATCAATAACATGTATCCATTTGGTACAGTATTCAGTATCAGGTCTATCGTCCCCAGGGTCATCCAACTGCTACGTGGCACAGCTTGTACCAAGGAAAGGAAAGTTGCTGTCAGACGTCGGACAGCGCTCGAGGGGAGCAGTGGCGTCGACCCTCGCAAACCGAATCCCATCATGTTTCAGAGTGTAAACGGCGGCGCCGACTCCGGCACAGCTGGTACCACGTCACACCCATGTATTAATAGTACGATGGCATCCAAGGTCTGGGACGAGCTGTCAGTACTGTACTCACAGAGCGGCTGACATCATATGTAAACAGTGTAGTGGATTACAAGGGGTGCTGACTGTTCTACAAACGATTCTTCCCATACCCGCGCGCTCAGCCATCCAGGCTGCAGGCCTCGAGTAGCGTCTGCTTGCCGTCGGTCTCGATCGCGCACTTGAGATCCTCGGGCCGCACGTCAAAGAACGAGAGGAAGCGCGAGCAGAACGGCTTGCCCTCGCATAGGTAGAATGGTTCCTCGTTGGCGGTCTCGGTGAACTCAACTTCGGGGCACACCATGCAGGCAAACACGGTCGTGCCCGGGAACTTGATTGGGAACGTCTTGGCGCAGGAATCGGGGCTCGGCTCCTTGTCGTGGGTCGTGATCTTGCCGCTGCACTCATGGTCGAGCGACCTGTCGAAGACACCGTCCTCACCGACGTCACGGTACTTGCTGCTTGGTGCTGAACCTGGCGCTGGGCCAGGTGCGAGTGATTCAGGGCTCTCGACAGCGAGAGTGACCGGATCACTGTACTCATTCTCGTCCGCAGGCGGTACTACCGTGCCCGTCGGCGCCTTGGGCTTCTTGGTGCATGGCGTCTTGCCTGGCTTGGGCGCAGGTGTTGGCGCGGGCGTTGGCTCTTCGTAGTCCACGTCGTCCTCATCGCCATAGTCACCACCCTCCTCCAGCGGTAGCTGCGGAGGCACAGACCCTAGGTCATCACCGTAGTCGTCGCCCTCATCCTCGTCCAGGGGTGGTTGAGGTGGAGCAGACCCTAGGTCATCACCGTAGTCGTCGCCCTCATCCTCGTCCAGCGGTGGTTGAGGTGGAGCAGACCCTAGGTCATCACCGTAGTCGTCGCCATCGTCGACAGGAGGATGCGGAGGTGCGGAACCGACCTCATCACCGTAGTCTTCACCATCATCTTGAGGAGGCTGTGGCGGTGCTGATCCCATATCATCGCTATAGTCATCACCATCATCCTGCGATGGAGCTGGCGCCGGTGTTGGTGCTGGCGTGACGTGGGGCGACGGCGACGGCTTGGGGGTCTTAGTGCAGGGCTTCTTCGTGGTCGGGGTTAGCGTCGGTGCCTCGCTCGTCTCGTACTCGGTGTCGTCGCTGAAGTCGTCGTCAGGTGGCGGCCCAGGCTGGTTGGACGGATTGTACCCGTTGGCGTTCGCAAGCACGATGCCCGAGCCAGTCTCGCTGGGCATTGCCAGTGCCACGACAGCGAGTGCGAGCGCGATCGTCCACTTGGTCCGCAGTAGGTTCATCCTGGTAGTCGAGTGTCGTTGGCTGCGGCGAAATCGGAAATGAAGAGAGAAGAGACCGAGGCTCCAAAGCATACATGCGCCTTTCATTTGCCAGCGTGGTCTGGCAAAGTGATCAAAATGGGTCACTGTGCCGTGCGTCCAAGTGGCGGCTTCCCGTTTGTGTGGATTCTTCGCGTCACAATGCCACCAAATTGTGCCATTGTGGAGCTCCCCGCAGATGGCTACACTTGTGTCGTCACATTGTAATTGCGTCAGATAATTGTTGAATAGCGTTTCTACCAAACAATTATTGGTAGGTTTCGGGAAATGCGTACTGAAGTACATGACAAAAATGAATTTATTGTTGTGAGCACGCGATGATCAGTTACGGATGGCCGAGCGTCGCATTGAGTTTCTGGAGATCCTCGAGCGTTGCAAAGCCAACTGTCGCTGTCCGTGCGAGGAACCGTTGCCGTAGGTTGCCTACAGTGGTCACAATCCAGCAAAAGTTAGTTGGTTACAGGATAGAAGACCCTCGCACGCCAAGTCTCAAGCGACACGTACGGTAATTATCCCGTGTATCAATCTTCTGGCGCTTGTAGGTCCGCGAGTCATCTTCCAGTGCGTTCTGCACGCTCTCCATCTTCACCAGCGATTGCTGCAGCGCGTTCACGTGTTGCACCGTGCGCTTGAGCGGCGAGATCGTGGCCTCGGGCAGCTCCTCCAAAAACTCCAATTTGGACGCCACCACTTTGAACTGTTCTGTCTTGGCTTCCAGTGCTCGCTGCTCGAGCGTCAGCCGTTGTGTGTCTTCTTCAAGCTGGCGGATCTGTTGACGCAGGGCACGGAGCTCCTCCTCCAGCTGCTTCTCCTTTCGCTCCTGTGGAGAGAGACGCGAGTTGCGCTCATTGTTGTCGTCGGCTGCCTTGGCAGCAGTTGGCTCTGCTTCAGTGGATTCACCACGCTGTCGTTTCTGGTGGAGCTCCTCGACGCGGTCCGCCACGTCGGCGGGCACCATGACGATATTGCGACGCACGTAGAGCTCAAACTTGGCAAAGTTCTTCTCAAACGCCAACTGCACGCGCTTCATATAGGCATTGGAGCCCTGTTTTTGGCGTGGATTCTTGACGGTTAGAACCTCATTGTCTGCAGTCAATCACTGTGTGGTTGGATGGCGTACTTTGGAGACCGTGTTGATCTGGCGCGTCTGCTTCTTCTTGTCACCAGGCAGAAGTTTCTAGGGAGATGAACCATATAGATACAGTTAGTATGGTGGTTTGTTGGTTGTGTATGAGCATGCAGCGATGGGAAACACACCTGATGCAGCGTGCTCTCGATGTCGCCGGTGACGGCGCGTGCGCTGTCGGCCACCGCTGCGCTCACTGAATCAAGCGCCTGAGTATGAGCAACCACAGGGAGACAGAGAATGTGCTGCGGAGTGGTACGATACATACAATCGACGAGGAACGTGTCCACGAAGCTGCCGATTCCGGGTGTCGACTTGGAGGACGTGGGGATCGCCATGTTTCCCTCGTGCTGTGTTTTTGAGTTTTCAAAGTAGTGACGGGGGGAGGGGGTACAATTCTAGACCTCATGTGATGTGGACCACATCAACATGCGAGTGTCGGAGTGATGGTCATCTGGAGCTTGTCGACCAAGTCATTTTGGCGCTAACGAGAACGAAAGATGTCGGTGCGCGGATGGGAGGGCGACGATGAGCAGCGCTCGTTCGCTGGCCGCCGCACGGGTGGAAGCAGCGTTGGCGATGGCGCGCAGCGTGATAATGATGGCGACACCGTGCAGGATGAGAGCAACACGACCCGGCAGAAGCCCGCGACGACGCGGCGCAAGCGGAACTTGCTGACGGACTCGCATCTGCTCTCGGAAGAGGGTTTCAAGAAGATCTACACTACGTTCCCATACCAAACCAGTGGGTCCATTGAACCCGGCCAAGAGGTAAAACGCATGTTGATCATAATCGTTTTCATCGATCACTGACAGACACTGTGTGGCTTAGGACAAGGCATTGACCTCGCTCATTCGCATGTACAAGCAGTGGGCTTACGATCTGTATCCGGGGCTCAACTTTGAAGACTTTATCGACCGCGCTGAGAATCTCGGTCGGCAACAGACCGTGCAGGGCCTCATGTCGGACCTGCGCAGCAAGGAAATGAGGCGTGCGCTCGGGATCCCAGAGGACGAAAGCTTCAATGCCCGTGATGGCCACGGCTCTGCCGATGATGAAGACGAGGAAGCACAGCGCCAACAGGATGAAGCCGAGCCAGAGGATTCCGGCTTCATCGTTCCTGGCGGCGATGCAGACGACGGCGATGGCGACTACAGTGATGAGGAAGCGATGCTCTAGTAGCTCGAGATGCTATACTGGACGCCGCTCCTCACACGTCACAGATGTACATTAGACCACCACCCAAACACACACAAAATTTCCCCCATAACAACGTGTCGACAAATTCCATGTTTAGACCGCGGACCGACTAACATGACCAATAGGATGCGGTGTCCAACATCGAATGGGTGCGGGTAGAGTCAACGTTTGCACGGTGCGAATCGCACCACTGACCACACGACCCGTTTTCGATGCCATGACCCGTCCAACCGGAACCCATGCGTAATGACCGGACTCTCAAACCGGGTCAGTCCAACCTCAGCAACAGCAACTCAGCCCATCAATGGAACCCGAGCTCAATCTACAACCCACCCACCCGTTTCCGCGTGATAGAGAGAGAGAGAGACAGCAAGCGATACAAAAGTTCTTTTCCCAGCTCAGCCAAGGAAGGAACCAACGAGCGAAGAGGTCCCCACGCGCATCAGCGCCGCCCCCGTTATTAGCTCCCTCCGTCGCGTGTATTCCGACAGTCCTGCACCGTAGCATCCATCACAGCACGCGTGCGCATCTCCACCGCGTGTGTCTCGCTCAACTCTCTTCCTCGTAACCACGAGAATGCTGGCCATGCGTCTGGCGTCCGGCTCCCCGAGCGTCGCGAGCCGCAGCGACGCCGCGTCGCTGCCCAACGTCACCGACAGCATGTACGAGGCCGCGCTCGAGTGCGTCATCTGCGACAAGAAATTCCACGCCTTCCGCCGGAAACACCGGTGTCGGGTACGTCCTACTTCTTCGTCCTCATCGTCATCGCCTCATGACATCGCCATCTAACATCGCCTCCTTCTCCCCTCCTCCTCCTCCGCCCCCCACAGTCCTGTGGCAACGCCGTGTGCGGCAACTGTGCGCGTACCCACAAGATGATTCCCGTGTCCATGCTACTGCGCACCAACAACGACCCCGTGCGCGTGTGCGACCGCTGCATCAATGGCCAGACCCAGATGATGCAGGAGCGCCGCCGCATGGAGGACGCCGAGCGTGCGCGTGCGCGCCAGCAGGCCGCGCTGCAGGACGACCGCATCGCGCGCATGCTCGAGCAGACGCGGCTCGACGAGATCCTCGCGCAGCAGCTCGAGATGGAGGAGCGCCAGAAAGCGATGGTCCTCCACGCACTCGAAACCAAACACTTTGGTGGACCGCGCCCCATGCGCCCCACGATCCGCCGCCGACGCAGCACGGGCCATATCAGCACACTCAAGCGCGAACCACTGCACCACCAGAAAGCCACGGACGTATTTATTGCCGACGCCGAGAAACGCGCCCAGGAGATCCTGGACATGGCCGGCATCAAACCCACCGCTTCCGCCACACTCCGCGCGGTCACGCCGCAAGCCACGGCGGCCGCCACGATCGTGCCACAGGCCACCGCCGTGCCCGAGGCCGACGAGTGCGCGATCTGTCTCGACGCCATGGAGGTCGGCAACGCGATCTACACGACGGCGTGTGGCCACAGCTTCCACTGGGGCTGCCTCAAAAACATCCAGCTCTCGGACGCCGCCAACGCCGACAAGTGTCCGTCCTGTCGAACCACGATGGCGGAGATGCAGATCAAGAAGCAGTGCGACCACCCACGCGTGCGCCTAGGCCACCGCTTCTGTCGTGACTGCGGATTGCCCATGACCGAGCGAGACGTCAAGCCGCGTCCGACTGAAGACGGTAGTACCATGATGCAGCTGCCACCTCCACCACCTCCACCTCCGCAACAGCGACGGCGACCGGTGCCACCACCGGCACCAGCAGGCACCAGTGGCCAGATCGCAGCGTCCTACCGTGCCGGCTCCCACGGTGCGCTCGTGCGCTGTCCGCAATGCCAGATCCAAATGCGCGTGCTCCCGCACATGTACAACATGTACGTCTGGCCGTGGTCGGTCTCGTATTGTCACACTGCCTCACGTTTTGGTGTCGTTCATGATTCAGGCGAGTGGCGTGTCCAGCAGGTCACATGTTTTTGGTGCAAGTCGCTGGCCAGGTACCGCCCGGTGGACTCGGTGGAAGTGGCCGTGTGCCTCCTCGTGGAACGCCAGGGTACCCAGGGTATCATTAAGTCAACGCCAGTGCGCAGTGTATGAAGCACAGTTGAAATCGTATCAAAAGACAAGAAGTAGTATTGACACAAACAAAAGGAGCCTGTGTTGCAACATGGACAGTGGGCCGCGGATCGGCTAGCTCACTCGAACCTGCGTCTCTGGGATGTGGTCGTAGTTTGGATCACGCTCTTCTTCTTCTCCCTCTTGCTCAATTTGTGGTGGAGGAGGTGGAGGTGTGGTCTTGCGCTGCTTTGGTAGCTTGATTGGTGGGCACGGGGTCTTTTGTGGCGCTGGCGTGTGGCGCACACGCGGCAGTTTGATGGGAGGACACGGCGTCTTCTGTGGGGCCGTGGGCTCTGGCTCTGGGGGTGGTGGTGGCGCATGCGTCTCACGCTTGAGTCGGATCGGTGGGCATGGCGTCTTCTGTGGCAGGGTGGGGGCTGGAGGAGGTGGCGGTGGAGGCGCCTTGGTGCGCTTCGGCAGCTTGATGGGCGGGCACGGTGTCTTGGTGACGGTGGGCTTGAGGTGGGGCTCACTGGGCACTGGTGGCGGCTCCGAGCCATACGAATCTGGGTCGCCTTCACCTTCTACTTCATCGGCAACGAACGGCGGAGGAATGCCGAGCTTGTCGACCTTGGGACCAGGCGGGATTCCGTTTAGGACGATATCCTCCGAGTCGGACACGACGTCAAAGCCGATCGCATGCACGCTGTCGAGTTGTGTGGAAGCCATCGCACTTAGCGTAGCAGTAAAGAGCGCGAGCCGAAGCGCACGGCGCATTTGTGGTTCTGTCGGTGGCCTGGTGGCGAGCTACTGTGGCTTGAGCCGCCGCGCAGCAGATCTGGAGTGAGGACGAGCGAGTTGTGCGCTGTACCAACATGCATCTGCCCCTCTTTGCAGCACGCGTGCTGTCCGCGCCGCTGTACAGTATACACCGTCGCCAGCATTATAGTATTGGCTCTGCCTCATTGCACCACGAGCTCCCACGACTGTCGTCACATTGCAGTGTTCTTACAATGTGGCGACGATCACCTTTGTTATGCGATACCATCCTGTATTCAAGCATCCATGTAGCCATGTCGGCGGTTCTCCCCCATGTTCCCTAAATTACAAATGTACTCAATCGTGAACCGCGGTTCAGTTCGTTTTGGAACCGCGGTTCGAACCGCGAAGCCGCTGCCTGCCGCTCGCTTGGGGTTCCGCCCACCAGCCAGCCATTTGCCTGTGCGTTCCTGGGGACTGGGCTTAGAGCGAGTCATTTCGCCTTTGCAGAATAACGAAAGCAAAACCATGGCTGTGGGTGAGTGGAAATGGACGCGATGCAGACGCGGCGCGCGGCGGCGATGCGGAGGTGGATGCGGAGGTAGACGTGGACGTGGAATGCGAGGGAGTGTGCATAATGAATTACACAGTGGATCGACACGCACACAGCGTATGGGCGACGAGCTCCATATCGACCGCGGACGGGAGGCGTCACCAATTAATTTCAATCCCGCGACGGGCCGATAGCAACACTGCCCGACCACAGCGACGGCGTATTCGAATCAACCTACCTGCCTGTCATCCGAAAGTCTCCTGTCGCCTTGCGGTGGCGTGCACCCTTCGCCTCCCCCGTCTCTTCCCTGTTCCACCTGCCACCTTCCATCCGCCATCCGCCACGCGATCGCCGCCGCCGTTTCCCATGCTCATTCCCTTTTGACTCATTGTTTGTCTCTCTCTCGTTCTTGTTCCCAGGCAAGAACAAGCGATTGACCAAGGGCAAGAAGGGCGGCAAGAAGAAGGTCGTGGACCCCTTCACGCGCAAGGACTGGTACGACCTGAAGGCGCCGGCCATCTTCTCGGAGCGCTCGTTCGGCAAGACGCTGGTGAACCGCACGGCGGGCACCAAGATCGCGTCGGAGGGCCTCAAGGGGCGTGTGTTTGAGGTGTCGCTCGGCGACCTCAACAAGGATGAGGAGCAGGCGTTCCGCAAGATCCGTCTGTGCGCCGAGGAGGTGCAGGGCACGCAGATCGTGACGGGCTTCCACGGCATGGATTTCACGCGTGACAAGCTCTGCTCGCTCGTGCGCAAGTGGCAGACGCTGATCGAGTCGTTTGTGGACGTCAAGACCACGGATGGCTACACGGTGCGTCTCTTCTGCATCGCGTTCACCAAGCGCCGCCCGAACCAGATCCGCAAGACGACCTACGCGCAGTCGGCCCAGATCCGTGCGATCCGCAAGAAGATCTCGCAGATCGCCACGGACGAGGCCGCCAAGTGCGACATCAAGGACCTCTTCCTCAAGTTCGTGCCGGAGATCATCGGCAAGGAGATCGAGAAGGCCACGCAGAGCATCTACCCGCTCCAGAACGTGTTCATCCGCAAGGCCAAGATCCTCAAGAAGCCAAAGTTTGACCTCGTCCGTCTCATGGAGCTCCACGCCGGTGGCGTCGAGGAGAAGGGCGCCAAGGTCGCGCGCGAGGAGCAGCTCGTCGAGAACCTCGCCGGCGCCGGTGGCCGCTTGTAAACCAAGAAGCCACGGAAAGCGACAGCTTGCTAGTGTTTTGGGCCACATTGGGGGGGGCGCAACCCTCCCAGGCATCGTATCATGGATAAAGGCGAAATTCACATCCAGACAGGACAAAAACAAACACAGGAGGACAACGCGAGTCATCGCGTCTGACGTGCCTTGCTCGCTTGATGCGGTGGGGGTGTGGGGGTGGGGTTGCTCTCGAGTCCTGGCTTCCTACAGTGTAGTACTCCTACCACGAGTACGTACGTAGTACTAGTAAAACCCGTCCTAGGTGCTACTACTGTAGTACTGTAGTACGACATCGTCGTGCACACTACTGGTACTACAGTACTACCGTAGTAGTATCGAGGACAACGTCTTGGTGGACTCGAGCTCATCTCGTGGGGGAACTTGGAAGCATCGAGTTGAGCTAGTAGACTCTTGAGAAATGCGCAGGTGTCCTTGTCCAAGACTGGCGGCCCAGCATGCCAACAGAAAAACACAATTATTGTCTTCTCAAAATTATTCCTATTTTAATTTTGTCCAATCAGCGTGCAGTATGCTTGTCCTTGTTAAATTGGCAGCATCCAAGTTGCTCAAAAAATCAATTCAAGCACCAAATGACGAGCACCGAGGAGCGCAAGAAGGCGCTGGAGCGCAAGTTTACCGAGAGCCGGCCGCCGCTGGCGTACGCCAAGCTCGCGGGTCAACTGGGCGACGACGCGCCGTTCGAAATGCTGATCACGCACTTGCCCGTGGAGCTCGGACGCGGGCCCGTGACTAGTACGTTTGGATCATGGCATTGGAATTATTATACTTGATCACTTATAAATCACCTGCAGCGACGCCGGGGCCACTGATCATGCTGGGCGACCAAAAGGCTATCTCGCGCAAGCACGCGCGCATCCAGTGGAACCAGAGTAAGAGCGGCTTCGAGCTCG
This sequence comes from Pythium chondricola, assembly GCA_023337575.1. Classification (NCBI taxonomy): domain Eukaryota; phylum Oomycota; class Peronosporomycetes; order Pythiales; family Pythiaceae; genus Pythium; species Pythium chondricola. The sequence continues at coordinate 14,770 of JAADXF010000047.1, forward strand.
AGTGTCTCGGCAAGAACGGCATCAATGCCGCGGGCAAGTACATCACCACGGGCGTGACGATCGATCTGGCCAGCAAAATGCCAATTAAAATTGGACCCGTCCGCGTGTATTTCTTGGCCGCTGTGCGCTCGACGTGCAGCACGATGAGCGGCTTTAAAATGATGCAGAAGGCCTTCGAGAAGGCCACCGCCAAGGGCAAAGCCAGCGACGGCCTCAGCATCGACGAGATCGTGGCCCAGATCATGGACATGTTCCCCAAGAGCGAGGCCGAACTCGGTGGCAAAGACAACCTCGCGTCCTTTGCCAGGTAAGTCTAGCTGATGAGTTGGAGTCCAAATATTGTTTTTTATTAATGTGTGGGTTTATAATATATGCAGCCGATATATTGTCGAAGATGCCCAGAACTTTGAGCCGGTGGCCGGCAGTGATCCCCTGCGGTACAAGATGAAGCCATCCACGACAGTGGCCAGCACGGCGGCTTCCGACAAGGCTGAGGACGCCACCGAGGCCGCACGGAAACGGCAAAAAAACGAGTAGGGTCATCACGGATTCGTTAACCACGTCGTCTCTAAACACGGTAGACCTACTACAGTCGTGACAGTTCTATGCTGCGTCCATCGCCGCCTGCTCTGCTCTGCGCTCGACGACGAACGCGTCGAATCGCTCTCGCTGCCGCTGCATCTGGGAGACACACAGCGCGTCCACATCATATCCGTCCTGTTCCCACGCATCAGCATCGCGTGGAGTGTAGGGCACCGGCCCATACTCTGGCGTGAATGTGGAAAAGTCTCGGCCCGCCGCGCCCTTGATCATATCGGCGTGCTTGAATCTCGAGTGCTGCTGTATCCAGACACGCTCCCACAGTGCCTCGAAGCGATCGGTGTCAGTCGTGACGGCAGGGTGGCCTGGTAGCTGCATGACCTGGGACGACTGCGCTGTCCCGACGCGACCGTGGACATGGTACACGTGTGGAAGCACACGCGTCCACAGTCGACGGTCATCGTGTTCGCTGTCCAGCAGGCGCTCGGTGACCACACACCAGTGGCTCAGGTCGAGTGTGAGCTTGATGTTCGGGAACGCTTCGAGCAGCTCCAACGTCGGCCACGGCGAGTAGAAAATGCGGCCGCGGTGGGTCTCATACGATAGATTCTCCACCTCCAGTCGACTCTCCGCCTCCATGGCATGCGCTAGAAACTCGAGGTTCGAGATCTTGTTCCAGTGGTCGCTGCCTGTGTGGGCATTGACCCAGACCGCGTCGGGGTAGCTCGCTTTGACCGTCGTGAGCTGCTGGCGATACCGGTCTAAATGCGCACTCACCGTCTCAAACTGTTCAGGCAGATTGCGCTCTTCGTAGTCGGTCCAGCCAGAATAGACGCCAACGATAAGCTGGAGTTGGTGCTTGCGGAGCAGGTCGTTCACTGTGGCGGCACCGCCGACAGCTTCCAGGTCGCTGAGACTCGCCTCGATGCCGTTGAATCCCTGCGCAGCGATGCGGTCAAAGAGCTTGTCACCATATGCTGCTGCATCCGAGGAAGAGGACAGCCCGAGACGCGCGCGCGAGGGCGTGCCCCACAGCGAGCGGAACCCCTTCAATCGGAACGCCATCGTCGATGAGAATGAGGTGGTCGCTTGCTGCTTCCGTTTGTATGTCTGTTCATCGGCAAAATAATTACGAAATTATGGATCACAATTACGATGATGGAGCACTAAATTTTGAAATATAGAAAAAGTCGCAATGAAACTGAGATATTGCGGATGTAGTCGTCTACTTGGCGCCCTTGCTCTCGCTGGCGTCGTCGTCGTCGTCCGCGCGCTTCTTGACGCCATCATCCTCGTCATCGAGAGTCTTCGCAGACGAGTGCTTGTCATCTGCATCGTCATCGTCAGCATCCGGGTTTCGTCGCTTCTTCTCGGCGGCCGCACGACCACGCATGGCCTTCATGAGCTGGAAGAAGGCATCATAGTCCATCGACGCTACCACGATCTCCAGGAATCCGCTCGCTCGCTTGTCGCTCTTTATTGTTCGCTCACAGATGTCGTTGAACTCGGCCTCAGTCACGCCGTGCTTCTCCAAGAAGTCTGTGCAGAGTATTTAGTACACTATTACATACTTGGGATGGTCCTAGGATCCCTGACGCAGTTGAGACTCACCTTCCATTTGCTTGTTGAACAAGCTCTGAAAGTCCTGGTAGATGGTCATGTACTTGAGCTCATGCTCCTCTTCATCGGAGAATGAAAGCGCATGCTTCAAAAAGAACTCTTCAAACGAGCGCTGGAACGGGAACGACGCAATGTGCTCGGCGAGCGCCTTCACGATCGGCTCCTGGATACTCTTCGCGTCCGCCATGGTAGCACTACGAGGCTGAGTGATTATCTGTGTTCTAGACCAAGCTCTGCGTCGACGAACGCAACCAAAGCCGCCTCACACTGTCAGTAAATTGCGGTCCGTGAAGAGGCACCGGTAACGATCCACGGCTCGATCGGTTTCACAAGGTTTTTCTTCATGCATTGGCTTTCGGCAATAGAACTGGAAAGCATGAGGGTACACCACTCCGCATGGCGCTTCTATCGAAGACCCCAGGGCGTCATCAAGGGTGCTGATGTGGGGTGCATATTTCCTTAGACATCGCTTCGGTTCCAATAATATTCATATTGTGAAGTTGCCTAGGATTCTTCTAAATCAATACATTTACCAACACAATTCATTTTTGAATTGTCGTACCAAGGTAAGGTGTTGGAGAGTGCCACTGAAGAATTGATTGGCGAAAATGGCAGCACGCGTGACCAAGTTGCTGCTGCAAGGCTGCCTCGAAGCGCGAACCGGCAGCGCCACCAAGAAAGGTGGAGCTGGCGCTAGTAAGGCTGGCAAGGTGAGCGGTGGAGTTGCCGCCAAGATCTCGTCCGCGACGACGAAGAAATCGTCCTCGCGTCGCCGCAAGAGCAAGGCGAATGCGAAGAGCAGCGTGCGCTTCCTTGACGCCGCGCAGCAAGAGCTCAGTCAATCCGATAAGACCAAGGAGAACTTGCGCAAGCTCAAGACGCGCGCCAATGACAAGTCGAAACGTCTCATGGCCAAGGTATGTCATCTCAATTACATCCTCTATCGCGATTGTATTCACACTGACTTGGAATCGCTCGCAGGCCCTTGATAAGCGTCAAGCACTGCGCCTTTAGAGTGCCTACCAAACATGTTTATGATACACATACAGGTAGACATTGTAACATAATAATCCACGCAATGAAGAGCCACAACCGCTCTTCAAAGTGATGCGACCCGGCAGTGTTCGTTGTGTGATCTGTATTCGTGTGTGGGTAATCGGCTGCGCCACCATGCACTGCAGGCGCTTAATCCTTCTTGACTGGCGTCGCCTTCATCGTTCCGCTCTGGTGCACGTTCACCTTGGCCACCTCGTCCAGCTCGGCAAAGTCGTCCTGTGGAAAGCATCCATTCAGAATCAAGTCAACACCAATCCACGAGCTCCCAACCGGATTTAAGAGAGAGACACACATACCACGCTCATTTGCTTCATGGTGTAGGCAAACACGCTGATGGCGAACGCGCCGAGGCTGCCGCCCATGATCAAGTTCTTGGCTCGCACCGACAGCGCCATGTTCGTGTCTCTGTCTCTCGTTGAAATGTGCGCACGACAACCGAAGACCCTGCCGATCATGATAGACGGTTTTTTAAATCGGTCCCGGTCACGTACTGTATGTGTTCGTTCAAGTACGTACTCCGTGGAAGGGTTGGCCAACATGGCTACACTTTTGATACCGAGACGACTCATGCGGCAGTCGACGTGGCTGCGGTGGAGCTATTCTTCACGACGTAGACTTGCTTGAGGGTCTTGGGCGTGTGCTTTGGTACGAGGGTCTTGGTTGCGATGGAAATGTTCCTGCTTGGGCGGCGCTTGGGCTGACTAGGACCACTCGCAGCTCCGCGGTCGGACGGCTTCAGCGAATGCTGTTCACGCTCTTTTCCTTCGATGGTGGCCGTCACCAGAGCCCTCTCAGTAGTCAGTGCCTCAGAGGCTTGGTCTTGGTTGTGCCTGGTGGATTCTGCACGGTTGGACCGATGCTTGGTCTTCGGTACCTTCGCTACGTCCTTGTTGGTTGACTTCGGTCGAGGTTCGCGTCGCTCCCGTTGCTTCGTAGTCTCTGGAGGAGTTGTCGCTCGCAGTGTGTCTTGATCACGTGGTGACGCACTTGTCTCACTCTTCCCACTCACTGGACCAGGTACATGCACCACTGTTTCACTGGAGCTTGATGGTGTTCCTCCTTCTGGTGACTGTGGTTGTTTCACGACATACACCATGCGAGGAGGCTTCGGCGCTTGCTTCGACATGCGCCCTTTTGGTCGCCTTGGCAGCTGCTCCTCTCGATCCACTGGAGTACATGTAGCAGCTTTTTCAACCACACTCCCAGGTGTCATTGACAGCGCTTCCAAAGCTGGTGCTGTGGTGTCTGGCTTGCCAGTGTCCGGAATGGTACCGCGCCTGACACGTGGCTTGGCATCCTTCTTTACGGCAGCCTTGGCCGCGGACGTTGTCGCAGTGGTTTGCTTCTTTCCATTCTTCTGGCGCTGTTTCTTCGCCACAGATTGCTCACTGCAATTCGCATCCTTGTCACTAGATCCAGCGACTGGCGCTGCCACCGGAGATGGCGGTCGAATCACATCCTTGAACGATCGATGCAATGTAACCGGTGGCGCATCGGAAGCAGGTGGGGCTGGTTTGGCCGACGGGGTCAATTTTCTGGTATCCGACGCGACTGCATCAGGTGCCTTCTGGCGCAAGCCGACTGTGATTCCACTTTTGCCGAACCGCGCGATCGTGCTCGGAATGACAGCTCGTGCTGGGGCTTGAACAGGGATCCCACCACGCATGTGGAAACCACTCAATGCCACTGCCAGTGCCTCTCGGTGCTGCTTCTTCTCCTGCTGGATTGCTCGACGAGACTTGACCGTTACGAATGGATGCTCTTCTGTGGCTTCAAACGAGTCGTCGTTGAGAGGCTGTGCATTTGTGCTTGGATATGTGTCGATTTCAGGTTCTGTAGAAATGGATGACGACTTGGGCTTGCGCTCCTTGCGGTTGGATCGCTTGCTTCTGTGTCCATCATCTTCACTTTGCCTTTCGCGATCGCGGCGAATGGAGACATGATTGCTCAACTCTGTCTCTCCTTCCTTTTTTTGTCGGACCGGTCTCGTTTTCTGTGTAGCTGCTGCTCGGTCTGGCCTTTGGTTGGGTACCGATCTCCCCAATGCCACACGTGCCTCCGACAAGTCGAGCTGCGCTTCGTTATGCTCGCGCAGCGTGTCGGGCTGCTGCTCCACTTTCGAAGAAAAAGGCTCTGCCGCCGCCTTCGTCACAGGTCGATACACGACAACAACCTTCTTCAGCTTTCCCCTCGTTGAGAGTCGTTTGGTTCTTGCGTCACGGGGTTTGGAACGGCCCACGTAATCGGTTCCATTGGCTGCCGCGTCTTCTTGAATAACCTCTTCTGGAGTAGCCTCACGCTCAATTGCGCTCAGGCTGGATGCCTCCCTAAGTTCGCTTGCAGGAGAAGTCCTCGTCACCTCCGAAGCAGAGCTAGTCGCTGGATCTTTCTTCATGGGTGCAGCTGGTTCGTCTTGTTGGCCATCAATCGCGCGGTGGATAACCCTTCCTTCGCTGCTAGTGTCAGGCTCCATCTCAGTGTCACCTGACGCTCGTGGTGTTCGACTCGAACCACGCTCGTCAACGCTCACCAACGTTCCAGTTTTCGGATCAAAGAGCATGCGTGGCCCTGTGCGCTTCAAGATACGGACTGGCTGCGATTCCTTGGGCACGGTTGCAGCTGGAAGGTCGTGCGGGTGAGCCTGGCCGTTCCAGGCGACCTCTGCGTCACTCATCCTCCATGGATTATGTGGTCCGTTGTTCGTAGATTGCCACAATCTCGCCGGCGCTGTGCGAGCTTGATTCTGGTACATATCTTGATTGTCAAACTGTGTCGGATTGCGTTGTGGGGAATAATGTCCGAGCCGCTGCACCAGTCGTGGGTGATGAGGCTCTGGGATGTGACCGCGGTAGTCACGCTCGTAATTCCTGTCGTCGTACTGGTACGGTCGATACTCCTCTCGACGGCGATATTCATCCTCCCGTGGGTCATGATAGCGGCCATAAACGTAGCCGCTCCGGTGTGCCTGAGGGCCGTACCGGGCGTCTTGGTTACTGTGTTGGTGATGATGATGACTGTATCCTTCTCGCTCGTCACTGAACCTGCGAGGCGGTGAGTCATAGCCTTGTTCGCGCCATGCTCGTTCGTCTCGGTACGATGGTCGATACCTGTCGTCGGCTGGATACTCGTACCTGGCGTGTCGGTCTCGTTCCATCGTCCTTGCGTAACCTTGCACGGCGTGAGCAAAGTTTCGGCGTTCTTCCCCTTGGTGTGAGTCCCCGTGCATGCTGCGGTGTGCTGCAAAGCTTCCATGCTCGTGTTCTTGGTCTCGTGAGTGATGATACTGGGGATGATCCTGGTCTTCGTAGTGGTTGTTTGCGTCACACCGCGCTAGATCTTCCTCCACGGCGTCATCTCCCCATCGCCCACTTCCTCCCCCCATGCCAAATACATTGGCAACCACGTTGCCATGCGTCGGTGGCGGTGGTTGCGATGGCGGTGGATGGTGCCATGCATTCGCTGGTGGCTCTTCGTGGTGCCGCTGGTCGTGGTCGTGGTCTTCACTCTCGCTCCATCTGATCTTGGTCGGTGGAATCAGGCTCACGTGGGCGTCTTGCTGCATGTGCTCTTTGCGCAGACTCGGCGTGTTGATGGGCGTCGGCGCCGACGCGTTGGCCGCCGCGGTCGCGAGCACGCTGCTGTGGCGACCTGGTGCTCGGAGCACGAGCATGCGGTTCGCCCCGTGGCTACTGATGTTGCCTGCCTCTCCGCTGCGCATCGCGGGGGCCTTGTACACGGCGCTGACATTGCGGCTGGAGAACTTGGCGCGCGGCTTGTCGGCCATCACTGGTTTCCTTTCCCCCCTTCGTTGCTTCTTCAACAATGGCAACCCCCTCAGTGTGCAACCGGACTCCGCACTCTGTGAAAACACCGCTAGCGTGTTAATGGAGACGCGACGCGTATGGAACGTGGCCGCGTGCGGATATGTATCGAGAGGTGGATGGAGGCTTGTGAGAACCGGTGGGTGATCGCCGATGTGACTTGCCAGCGCCGCTTGCCGCGACGCACTGCGCACTGGTGATGCCTCTTCAAGATGCTATGGCAGTTGCCGTTTGAGGGGTCGCCTTTCTTTCTGTAAATCGTTGGAGACGGAATATGCTGTGAGACAGGATCCAAGGTACACCACACTTGTACCTCTTTCGAGATACCGTAGATTAGAACAAACGAGTGGGTAAGCATTCTATGTGGCTTTTCGCTGTGCAGAGCGCCAACTACGCGTCGCTTCGCTTCAACGTGTACAGCAGATCGCGGTCTTGGGTCGTGCCCACCATGAACACGTGCTCACCCGTCTCCTCGAAGCCGTACTTCTGGTAGAATTTTTGTGCTCTGAAGTTGTTCTCCCATACGCCGAGCCACGTGATCTTGCAGGTTTTTTGCTTGACGATCTCCATGACGTGGTCTGTCAGCACGTACGCCGCTCCCTTGCCGTGGTAGGGCTTATCGACGTACACGCGCTTGACTTCTAGGTAGTCCTCTGGCGGTCCATTGTCTCCAGTGCGCACATTGCCGTCGTGCAGCATCGCGTACGCACATGGCTTGGAGTTGTCGTCCTTCGGGAAGAGCAAAACTGTGTACTTCTTTGGGTCGAGAAGCTCACTGCGGATCTTGCCGACGTTGTAGGCCTCTTTGATGTAGTTGGAGAAGTCCTCGGCCGTGTACAAGTGCTCGAACGTGTCGGCAAACGTGCGCGCAGCGATTGCGCTCACCGCCTCGGCGTCTTCAGCGGTGGCAACACGGAGAATGTACTCGGTACTCATCGGTGGCGCTTGTCGGTTGGCGTGGCAATTACGGAACGAACGTGAGCGCAGCTACCGACTACAGTATTTCGCGGGCGTCCAGCGCTTTGAGATTGCTGCTGGTGCTCATCCAATATGGCAGCCAAACGGGGTGTTTTAAACACGTTTTTAACAGTAAACACAGATGATTTTATTAGTGTAGCCATGTGGGACACTGCATGATGGCGAATGACACGCTGGCAAAATGCTATGGAAGCGACGTTGTGGCCGGCATCCTGTCCGTTGAAAGGAGCGTTGTGGTCGGCAGGCGTATTCTGTAGCAAACATTCTCACAGTTTGATGGTTCTGGGTTCGACATTCTATCGTATGCATTTTGGATGGTTATCTGAGCTACCGCGGGCTACTACTGTAGTAGCTATGCAACGGTTCGCTTCCACGTGTACAGCAGGTCGCGGTCTTTGGTCGTGCCCACCATGAACACGTGCTCGCCGGTTTCCTCAAACCCATACTTTTCGTAGAATTTGCGCGCCCGAAAGTTGTTTTCCCACACACCGAGCCACGTGATCTTGCGGTTCTTTTGCTTGACGATCTCCATGATGTGGTCTGTCAAAATGTACGCCGCTCCCTTGCCGTGGAACGGCTTGTCAACATACAGACGATGGATCTGAAAGTAGTCTTCAGGAGGTCCGCTGTCTCCAGTGCGCACATGGCCGTCATGGAGCATGGCGTACGCGCACGGCGTCTTCTGATCGTTTCCAGGGTACACGAGAAGTGTCTGCACTGATGGATCCTGCATTTCGCTACGGATCTTGTCGACGTTGTACGCTTCGACGAGAAACTCGGACATATCCCCCGTAGAGTACACATCGACGAACGTGTCGAAGAACGTGCGGGCGGCAATCGCGCTCACAGCCTCGGCGTCGTCGGCAGTCGCGATGCGGATCGTGTACTCAACACGCATATTGTCTTGCTGCAGGGAGGGCTGGAGGTGTTGGTTGATGTGACAAGCAAGCTGTGAAATGAACGATGAAACTGACAGTGAAGCAGGGCATTTGGTGCTCCTGCTGATGTGCCTGGGGTACACCTGTACCTACAGGGAACCAATGGAGCATCTGGTACGCATCCAATCCCGATGAGATGGCACTGGCTGCACGGTCTCTATTCGCGAACCCATATTGTACTGACTGTGAGTGTTGGTACAGAACGGATGGACGCAGCAGTTGGGACTACAAGTGATCGTAGTCAAGTCGAATCAACCTGATTACAGTATGAAGCATCGGTCATGGGACGTCGTGCAATCAGAGGTTGCTCTCTTCGCCAACACAATCACCTGGTATTCGCCAACAGAATACGACGTTTACGACAACAACACACTACTCTGCGCAGGGCACTCGTTGAAGCGTGTAGACATAGTCGGGGTTCTGATCTGCGCCGACGTAGAACATGCGCTGGCCGGTCTCGGCAAAGCCATACTTTTGGTAGAACTTTTGCGCGCGAAAGTTTTTAACCCACACACAGAGCCACACGATCTTGCGGTCCTTGTGGCGAACATACTCCATCACATAGTCCATAAGCTTGTACGCTGCGCCTGTGCCGTGGTGGTCTTTGTCCACGTAGATGCGCTTGATCTGCATGAAGTCTTTCGCTGGCCCAGTGTGCTGTGGCCGCAAGCACTCGTCAATCACCATAGAATACCCGCACGGCGTCAGTGGGTCGTCCTCCGGGAACATCAGCATTGTCATGCACTTGGCGTCCTGGATTTCTCGACGCATCTTCTCCACTTCGTACGCATTGGCGAGGTAGACTCGCATGTCCTCTTGCTTGTAGAGGTGGCCGAACGTGGCTTCGAACGTGCGCGCGGCGATTGCACTCAGGACCTCGGCATCCTCCGGCGTCGCTAGTCGAAGTGTGTAGTCCTTCATTATCAACGGCTTCGAGTAAACTGCTTGCTTGGAAAGCACCAGCAGCGCCGCTTCCTGGGATCTCGAAGCGACAGACTTGGGAGTGCCATCCAATCACCATGACGTCAGCGAAGATCTCAGCAGATTTTTATACAGATAGAGTGTGTTTTAAACAAATGTAGCCATCTGGGTATGGTCACTCCAGACTGGAGTCCAGTGGAGCGGCAATGGCTCGTGCTGTGTACCACACAGTACAGTATTCCGCATGCTGGTGATACCGACGATGCCATGGGCCACTGCTACACACGAAGTCGTAGGGAGGTCATCCACGTATCGCCCCTTTGCATGAATCGATGAAGTGCCGACTGCTGCTTCTGGGTCCGTGTCGTCTTACGTGCAACTTGGCACACAACGCTCTTCAGTACACTTGAGTAGTCTTCATAATCCTGTGTTTGACAGGTAGCAAAGGTAGCTTGTTGGCAATGGAGGTGGTTAGCACTGCGCATGATCACCATGGATACAAAGTGCAGCACAACTTCAACAGTGAAGACACTATCCAACGCGACTACGAAGCCATGCATTCAGCACCCAACAAGCCCGTCAATCTCAACGCCCCCATCGTTAGTGCTCCCCGAACGCCGGCATATCGTCCATTACACTATTAATAGTGGACACGATCCCCCATTGTATCCAACTCATCCTTTGCCCCAAGCATGTTGTGGCCCACCACCCACCAAGATCTCTCGTTGGACTCATCGCCCATTTTCGGAGCTCGTCTCTTCCAAACCTGACATGGATAATGATTGGATGAAAGTATTCTTCACCTACCCCTATATACATTTCATTGATCCAAAATCGAAATACACCTATCCCTCAGGGGTAGGTGGTATACACTCTTCATTCACAGCTGGCTCCTGTCTTTTGGTTTACGCGCCGCTGGGGAAGAGCTCCATGGTCGTGGCCCTGAATGCCCGTCATAGTCCCTCGCGTGAGTGAGTCCACCTACCTTCCCCCTTCTCTCGAGACTCGAGTGGCCACGCACCGTGCGTGACTGTGCGACGCCATTGACAACGCGCACAAAGCGACACCGCTGCCCATCCTCCCTCTTCTCGGCAGCACACCTTCTCACTTGAAGATTATCCTAGTCAGAGAAGCATGTCGTCGCTGCTGCCGTTCACCGTGAGCAGCCCGTTCGGCGGCGGACCGCGCACCAAGCGCAAGCTCTCGAGCCTCGAGAAGGGCATGAGCCTCGACGACATCGAGCTCTCCAAGCAGCTCAGCGTCAACAGCTCTGCGTCCTTCTCCTCCTCCTCCTCGGTCACGCGGCGGTGGTCCGAGATCTGCCGCGCGATCGACGTCCGAGAGGTGCTGGGCTTCATCGTGTTCGAGGTCACGACTGTGCTCATCGCGGTGCTGGGCTGTCTCGACTGGATCTTCTTCTTCAAGTTCGTGGTCGAGCCGGAGGACCACGAGACGCGCGCCAAGTGGGGCAGCGTCTGGCTCCTCTTCACGCTGTGCGTGCTCTACTTTCGCTCGGTCGTGCGCGCCAAGTGCGACACCAGCATGCGCTCGCTCGCCGAGCACGCCGAGATGTTTGTCGCCGTCTCGATGGTCATGATCTTCGCCACCAACATCGCGTTCGTCATGCACACACCGTCCTCCACGCCGCTCACGGACCTTGGGTTCCTGCTCATTCCAGCACAGGCCATCGACTCGCCGTGGCGGCCACTCAGTGATATCCTCACGGCAGGCGTACCCCTGTTCTTCCTCATCCAGGCCCACGCCATGACCCGCGAGAACCGCTGCCGCGTCATGAAGACCTTCTTTCGCGTCGTGACCATCAACTACGCGCTGCGCATGTGCACGATCGCACTGACGTCACTGCCCGGCCCCGCGCCGCACTGCCGACCGGACAGCCCCAAGTACTTGCCGCCGCAGACGTGGATCGACATCGTCACGCGGATCGGCCCCATGTACGGCAACTACAACTCGTGCGGTGACCTCATCTTCTCGGGCCACATGGCGTACACCACCACCGCCGTGCTGCTCTACCTGCGTGCCCTTGACCGCAACTTTCCGCGCTTCTCCCGGGCGCGGTGGATCATGGGCGGCGTGTACCTGTGCGTGCTTGCAGGGTTGTGTGTGGCGGGTCGCAAACACTACACGGTGGACGTGGTGCTCGGCTTCATGATCGCCGCGCTCGTGTTCTTCCATTTTGAACACGGCTGGACGCCCGTGTTCATGCAGGCACACAAGGTGCCAGGCAACGGCAGCGCCAAGCGGTACCGCGACGGCAAGCGATTCGCATCGATTGAGATACTGGAGGACGAAGACGATCTCGATACCATGGACGAGTACGACGATGCGCGCGAGAACAACCGCCTGCTCAAGCCCGCCAGCGCCAAGCTCGAGGCTGGCGAGTTCATCTGCTGAGCTGGAGAAGAGGATCGTGTTGGTGCTCGCCCCCTTCCTGTGTGATATACTACATACTGTCTTACGAATACTACGAAATAGAGTTGGATTTTTGCATGCGAACCGCACGTGACCTTCTCACTCGGTTCCAATGAGATAGATGGATCTTCCCATCGTGCAGGTCATGACTCCTGCACGCACTGCACTCGGTTGAACCAGTTGGGTCTCGTCCACCCACCTATTCTAATACCCTGTACACGTAGGTAGGACACTGGTTGGGGATCGCTGCCACCCACACCGCTGTGCCTCACACTCCCGCGTCCATTGACTCATCAGAGTATGTAGTCATCGTCTCGCCTGCGCATACAGTGATGTGAACACTGAGACAGTCGCATTTTGCTTCTGGCTGTATTATAGCTGACGTCATCTCAGATCTGTGCAGTGACCATCACTCTAGTATCCACCCGCCAGCCAATCGCTGTGTAGCTCGTGGTGCCCGTTGGCAACCGCTTCTGGTTGGTGCCACCGCGATGGTTGTCGCGTGCGTCTCGAATGGCGCAGAGCGACGGCTGATGCGCAGTACCTGCGGCAACCGAACGGGCACACTTGCACACGCACTCGATGATCGCGAGTTCCGACGCTGAGCACCACAAATTGAACCTACCTTCGTATCCCTCCAACCAGCGATGGCACCACACTCTGTTGAATGCTTCATTCCCACTCGACCACCGATGCAAAGCGACCAGGACACCAGCAAAGCTCCTCATCAGATCACACTCATGAAGCAGCGACTCAGGCTGACGCTGATGGAACCTGAGCGTGTCTCCCGAACGGCCTACGCGCATTCCTCTCATCGTAGAGGCCACTGGCAGTCGAATCGTGGATGACAAGCGCGTCTACGACGTCCACATCTCCACTCACAAGACACAGAGCCGACTGCCGATCTCCAATAAGGCAGAGACCCCGTTGCTCCAGCGTCGAAGCCGACGCCAGACCCAGCGAGTGCTCGAACCAGATCACTCCCCCAGCCGGCACTTCGCCGGCTTTGACAAGCTGCGGCAAGAAATCGCAGACGCTGTGCAGCAGTCTCACTCGCAGTTCTGCCACCTCTGCAACGCGTACCAAAAGCTGTTCACGTTCAGCAGCACTCGCCCCGTGATGGCGGCTGGTGCTTTGGTGCCGGCGAGCCTTCGCCTCAAGGTGCTCGACACATACTTACACGAAATGATCTACGCGTTCCAGAGCCACCGGCGTCCTCGACGAAATGGCCAGAGGTGGGACGGTGCCAAGGCTGTTGCATTGCTGCTCTATACGTTTCTGTTTGGGGAGGACGAGAGCGAACCGATTAACTGAAGCATCCTTGAATCTTCTCGTTGGCCCATGCGACTTCAATACCCTTTATTTTGTTATATTTAACATGTATGCATGCTATCAATGTATAAGTATGGGGCCTTCGTACCTTCCATAATTCATCCGTATCAGTGCCGAATGTTGGTAAAACCAACACTCTGATCCTAGTGGTGGGCGACAGGTTCCATTCGCACTTTTCTTCATCCCGATCCACGACAAGATGGCAGGCAAACCGATCCTGTACGACGCTGTGGAGACCACGGCCGCGTCCGCGCCACTGCTCTCGTACGAGCCCCCGCGCGAGTACCCGCATGAAGTGTACGTGACGATCGGTCGCCCGGACCCTGAATGGCGCGCGGGGCTCTTCGACTGCGGCGACAACCTCTGCAACTGTGGCATGGGGTTGCTCTTCCCCTGCGTCACGTACGGCCAGGTCGCCGAGCGTGTGGGCCACAATGGCATCTGCGACGTCGGCTGCTTCGGCAGTGCGGTCCTGTACACAGTCGCGTCGGCGGCTGGGCTCGGGTGTGTGGCCACGTGCATTCTCCGCCAGCGCGTGGCCGAGGCCACCGGCGTGCCCTCGGACAGCGTGGACGACTGCGTGGCGTCGCTGTGCTGCGAGCCGTGCGTGCTGTGTCAGATGGCCAACCATCTGGGCATCCAGCGAGACCGCTGCTCCTTTGGTGCACCGCCACGACTCGAAGTCATGGAGCGCTAGGGTCTTTGGAGGGCAATCGTTGGCCCAGCCGACTAGTACAGTGGACACACACAGACAATGCGTACATACCGCGTCCGTGGCACTGGGGATGGCAAGAGGGACTACTATACAGGAGTAATACATATCAACCAGAAGATGTAGACTAGTATTGCTCGACAAAGTCCCTAGGCGTCGGCGATGAGTTTCTGCATCTCGGGATGGATCTGCTGGTCACGAGGGAGCTGGTCAAAGCGCTCGAGCATCTCGTCACGCTCGCCAAGCGCGTGCAGCGACTGCAGTAAGAATAACGGGTCCAGCAGCGGCTCGGTACGGGCTTGGTCGCGGTCCAGGAGCTCCTGCAAGCGGTACAACTCGCGGATCATCGCATACTGTTCGTACTCGAAGAGCATCGCGGTGAAGCTGCGACGCTCACTGTTGCTGACCTTGAGGCGCATGTATGCCTCCATGGCGTCGTGGAAGCGGCCGCGCCAGACGTACTCACGCAGCAACAGGCCACCCGGCAGCGCCAGCGACTTGATGCGCTGGTTGTGGAGCATGGCCCGGTGGACTTCGTACAATTCAATGAAACTCTCGAGTGGCGCCTGCACGAGGAAGAACTGGCGCACGTAGAAATGCTGCCAGATGTCACCTTTGGCCATGTTGGCCAGCGGGCTGAGCTCGGAGATGGTCGTGATCACGTCCACCAATTTGTTTCCTCCGTCCCTCTCCTCGTGTTTGATAGCCTCCGCGTGTGTGACAAAGCACCACTGGATCAGCGCACCCATTCTGTTCATGAAACCATCACGAGAGATGATCTGGTGGCGGTCTTTCTGCGAGAGCGCGGTGCAATCGACACCAGCGACGTCGAGGAATGTGGAGACGGCCTGTGGGAGTGGCGAGTCGGACTGACGCAGCCACGCGCCGAACTCCATGGCAGACGAAGAGCGAAGCGATGATGCCGCCTGGAGAAGCGCCGGTGATGTGTGGAGCTGGCGTGCCCCCGGCCACCGCAGCAGAGCCGCCAGTACGCGCCGGTGACCAATGTGCCTCGCGATCATCGTGGTGGGTCGTGACGAAGCGGAGCTCTTCCCCAACCACTCGCAGTTTAGCGTACCGTACCGTATCGGTACCACATTATGTCCCTAAATAGAGTGGTCCACATCATGGAAATGTGCACTTTCCCATATTATACTTGGAAATTGTATGCAAGGGACGGAAGCCAACCACTCAGACGCTCAAAACGCAACCACACCTACGGATGGAGCAACTCCTGACTGCGGGGACGCGTCCGCAGAGCTGGCAGGCCCATGATCTCGTGCAGTTCGTCGATCAGTGCGTGGTACTGGTTCTTGCGCTCCTTGATCACCACGTCGTCGGTCTCGGACTCGCTGCGATGGCGGCGCTCGGTCTGCTGCAAGTCCAGCACCTCCCTCTCCAGTGTGTCCACCTGGTCTCGCACCATCGACCTCGCTGTAAAGTAGTTGAGCTTGTTCGTGGCATCCTCCAATGACCGGTGGAGCCCTTCGACTTGCTGTCGCAGCTGGGCCAACTCGGACTGGCGCATCGAGTCCAGGTCGTCCACATCTTCGAGCACCGTGGACGTCGACAAGTTTGACGCACGTGCCGATCGACGCTCGCCCGCGTCCTGTGAGGACGATGCGCGTTGCTGCTGCTGACGCTGGAGTGTCTCCGGGCAGAGGAGCGAGAAGCTGTCGCTGTCCAGCAGGTCGATGTCCACGGTGGACGCCATGCTGCTCGACACACCGCGCGATGCTGTCAGGTCACTGTGGCGGGACAGACGCGAGTGCAACGGGTTGGGTGACGGTGCACCGCGTGGTGGTAGACCAATATGCTTCTGTGGCTGCTGTGGCTGCTGTGGTTGTGGTACCGGTGGCTCCGCTTCGCGTAGCTGGAGCTCGGAGAGACGCTCCATGTACATGGGCTCGTGCATCTGCTGTCGATGCGTCGTCGCGGTCTTGGCGGCACGTGTAGCTGCTTGCTGTCGCGGCGCGAGCGTCGTCTTCATCTCGTGGATCGACGCCAGCATCTCCATCAGTGAGTTGGTACTACCTTCCGAGCTGCTGCTGCGCTTCGAGTCGTACACACCACTCACTGCCGAGCCCGTGCTGGCGTGCGAGTGGTTGCGTTCACGACGCCGCGCTGGTGCAAGCCACTCGTCCATCGCCTCATGGGCCAGCGAGGAGGATCCTGACGACGTGCGGCTGTGGCTGCTGCTTGGCGGTGGTACGACGGCTGGCGTCGCCCACTCGTTCATGTACTCCTTGTGGATGCTTGGCGGCTGGTACGGTGTCGGCGGCTTGGCCAATGGTCGCGGTTGTTTGCGTGGCGCAAACCACTCGTCCATGGACTCGCGTTGCGACGTGGATCGATTCGGCGCACGGTTCTCGGCATCCTGTGGCTCGTACAGCGTGCGCTTGTGCTCTTCCTCAGCTGGTGGCACTGACGCCTTGGGCTTGGCGGTGGTCACCGAGGTGATGCGCAGTGCATCGTCGGCCAGCGTGTTCAAGTCACTGAACGAGAAACCACTGGAACTCACCTCCGAGTACCCTGAGTACCGCATCGACAACGCGTCCGGGCTACCTGGGCCGATCGACACGACCTGTGAGTCATCACGCTCGTAGGCATCACCATTGTCGTACTGGTCGAACCCGGGGTCATCATCCACTTGATCCATGAATCGTCGTGTGTCCTGCTCTTCGCTCGAGATGGAAAAGTTACTATCCGACGACGACGACGACGACAGCTTGTGCTGGTTCTCCATGTCATCGCCAAGGTCCCTACCTGGGAGCGACGACGCCGAGTGGCTTGACGAGGCGTCGGACGACAGCGTCTCGCGGACGTGGAAGACCAGCACGTCCTCTTTCTGCTTGGCCGCGTGGCTGTGGCGCGCCTGCACGACACACGCCGTGCAGATGCGGATGCTCGCAACTCCATAGGTACTCAAGTCCACGTCGCGAGGCGGTGCGCACGTGGCGCAGACCACTTCGCCACAGTGGCGGCAGTGGTGCTTGCGTCGTAGACCGAACGACTTGGTGCACACAGCACACGCCCGGCGCTCGTCGTCACGGACCCAGTCATCGCGCGGTAGAAACTTCATGCGGCTCAGTCGTCGCCGGTCCACGAGCATGGGGATGCGCTCGACAGCGGTCACGCGACGCACCATGATCTTCTCCAATGCCGACTTGGACAGCGGCGTGGCCGTGTCCATTTGGAGGATCGATGCGATCTGCACCGTGTCCTTGCGGTCGGTCGGCAGCACGAGGATGCCCGTGCGGTGGAGCTCGCCACGAGCGAGCCCAAAGCCAGGCATGCTGGGCACCTCGGTATTGCGCGTGATCGATTCCTGGATGCAAAAGCCGAACGTGTCGTCGCGGGTCGGCTCGCGTTGGATACCCGAGTGCTCCATGAAGCAGTAATCCATGCCGACAAAATGCTGCGGCTTGATGCTCGCAGTGGTCGACGGCAGACCGCCTTTGAATGCCGCCCACTTGATGGTCGTGAACGCCTGCGTGTTGCGGGAACCGTGTGGTGACAGCGTGTGCAAACACACGCCGTCCACGAAGCGGTCCTTGTACAAAAAGGCCATCGCACGGCGGTAGTCGTCGGTGACGGGCGACGCAATGGCCTCGAGCACCTCGCTCACTGACCCGGTGGCCGTCACGCTCGCGCACAGGATCATGCAGGCGCGCGCCGCGCCGGCGCCGCCGTGGGCCTGCTCTTCGATGCAGTGGACCTTGCCGACGGTGACTCCTTTGGCCTCGGAGATGCGCTTCCACTTGTCGTCGGCCACGAGCTTGCGCAGCACGTGGACGCTGTACTCGGCGGTGGCCACGTACCGCTGGCGGTCCTCGGCCGTGAGCCGCACGCGTGGGAAGAAGTCGGGCTTGAGTGGGAACTCCATGCTGCCGCCTGCTCGGCGTATGTCGAAATACGACGACGTTGGCGCCGCTTGCCGGCTTGGGCCAAGCCTGGAAAGAAACGAGAGAGCGGCTCTTTACTGGTATGTCAAACAAACACCATCAACATCGACCGCCATGTATTCGATCCGCCACGCGCGTTCCGTGCTTCGCCATCGGTTCTTCTTCTTCCCACGGCTAGTTCTTCCATGCACATTCTTCGGTTCAGTGGCCATCGAGGCGACGCGGCTCTTCTGGCTCGAGGTGCTCTTATTAGTGGACGCTACTTGATGTTTGTATATGATAACAGCTTCAACTTGACCCAAATAGTGCGCTGTTCACTGTTTTTCTGTCGATGGGGGGGTCACCAAAGCTCCACTGTGCGGAATGGTCTTGGTGTCAGCGCGACGTGAGACGCTGGCGTGCTGTTGAACAGAGCACGCCGCCGGGCCGATGATTGACATGCTACGATGCACGTCGTGGAGGCGGAACTGGTCGCCGCGCTATCCGCATGCATGCACTGCGATCCAGTGGTGTCCGTAGCGAGCAAATGCGTAGTGCGAGCGATGGCTGCGCCAAAGCTGAACTGCTGATACAGTCAACGATGCAAGTCCAACGCTGCCCTGGACGGTACTGTACTTGGATGGCCGTGTATGAGTGGACAGAAGCGATCGAGGATAGGAGCTTTCCTGCTGCGCGGAATGGTCTGCGCACTTGCTGCCCGCTCCATGTTGAGGATAGCGTCCACAACGATGGTCTGGCGACTGTCCTCGATGGAAAAGATGGATCATCGTCGAATAAGATCTTCGCTAGATTCGGGTCGAGCGTATGCACCTGGGAGTATCGATTCCGGTACCGGTATGGATATCGTCGAGATCGATCGCTTTGTCGCTGGATTTTCGACGGACGATAGGAGAGGCGCGAAAGATGCTGCGCGCACTGAGAGGTCCACGCAAGTGCAACGCGAAGTGGCAACCGCAGCGTTGTTTGTCTGTATATAGGGTGGCCACTTCATAGGGTGTTAGTCATGCGTTCTCATGCTGTAGCAGCGACCTGGATTCATGCCCATGGAGCCATTCATACCCTCGTCCTTAGCGGATCAGTCATTCTACTCTACATATCTTCTGATGCTTATCTGTTGACATGCTCGATCGCCGATGGCTCGCACTGTACACTATATCCGAGCGTCATCAAAGTCGTGGTGTGTCGGCACCACCACTGCTAGTGCTACACATCCTTGCATGTCAATCAAACACTGTATCGCCTCGATACAGTACTACACACTACGACCGTTGCATTCGAATCCGATACAGCACCATGTAACGGGTGGAGAGTAGCGAGTGTGACGTGCTCGGGGATCGGCACGGAGAGGCCATGCAACGTCCTGAGCTGGGTGCAGTGAGTCCCTCATTCGATACGCGCTGAGTCTTTTTCGTTCTGCACGAGCCGACCGCAAGTTACTGTCTCCCAATGAACAAGTTGCCACCAATGGGCACCTGGAACCGCACAGCAGAATACAGTACAAAACAAAGCTATAGTACTGTAGAGACGTCGTCATGCATCGCACAGACACGCTGTCTCGTTTCGGCATGTACCCAGTCGGATGTACGTATCCTGAAGTCGCCAGCTCCCTTGACCATGGATACACCTTCAAAAATGCATGTCATCGACTCTATCCTCGTGCTATGGAGATGCATCTTGCAACGAGCAGCTCAACGCTCGGGACCCTGTTGCGAACTCTACACTAGAAGAAACGTCATGCAGTGTGAGCGTGTTCATACAGTAGTGGAGGAGCAAGTTCGGTGTGGGGCTCGACAAGTTGTTGGTCAACATCTTGATGATGCTCCAATTCATATACCGGTACTACTGTACGTAGTACTACGTAGTAAGAAAAAGGGACGAAAATCATGCCCCCAAAAACACAGAATGCCCGTTCCGTATTAGGTTTAGGTGAGGTCAACATTCGAATCTCACTTTCTACCAATCATGATCGTTCAGTCCAGACGAGACTTTTCAGCACGGGGAATTTTTGGGTGTGGCACTACTCACCTCTGAATTTTAACCAACCACATTCCAAAACTAGCTGAACTCTCAGAACCCTACCCCTACTTACCAGCCGCTTCACATACAAAGTTTGTATGTTTGTATCAAACAGCTTCATCGTGTGGATTCACCTCATCCTCCCCAGCATCCTCTTGCTCCATGAACCCAGCCCAGCCGCTGGACGCCGAGCAGCTTCCACGGCCCCGCAGTCGCAGACTCCATCACCCGCGCTCATCGTGGCCTCCGTCTTCCTCTCGTGCGCGCGCTGTGTCGTCGGTCCGTCCTCCAACTCTGCAGGCACACCAGGCGAACGTGCGAGTATTTTTACAGGCACGCGTCGCGAAAAGTGCGTACAGTACGTTACCAAAGCAACGAGCGGCCTCTCGTGATTCGGTACGTGTCACGATCGACGCGGCTGGTGTCGCCTCTGCGAAAAATAAAATGCGACGCAGCAGCCACTCTGATCACAGAGCAGGCTTCGCGCAGGCGGCGCCAGCACCAGCGCGTGAATGAATCCTCCGCAGCGATCGCTCGACGCTCACCTCGATTGTATTGTATTGCATCGATAGGTCTTTGTGCTCACACAGGATGCGCATCCGTGTAGCCGCCTCGATGGTGGTGGTGATGATCGCGGTGGCGTCTGCGAGCGACGTGTCCTCCAACGCCGGTGAATGGGTCACGTGTGAATCGTTCAGCCTCAAATCGATCCCCGTCGTCGGCGCGCCCAACCCATTCTGTCTCGTCGACGAGCCGTGCAAGCCCGACAGCGTGGACGACGCGTGCCCCGGCGCTGGCTCGTACGACCTCCATGGCGTGCTGCTTTCCCTTGGTAGCTGCTGCGCGTTGCTGGACGGCGCCGGTGCGGTTGGTTGCGTGAGCCGCCAACTCATCGGCACCAGTTTCCAATGTATTGGCTCGACGTTGCCACCGCGCAAGACACCACTACCACCACGCAGTGAGAGCGGTAGTGGCAGCCGTGCGGATTCCGTCTATCCAGACAAACCAGGCACACCATCGCCGACACCCACCTTCCCGACCACAGGACCTGTCGTGACCACGCGTCCACCGACAGTCCAGCCAACAACAACACCACCAGCGGCCACAGACTCGTCGTCGTCCTCATCTTCCCTTGGCTCGCAGTCAACCTCCAGCTCGTCCGACGGCGAGCCGGATGCCGGTGACGAACCAATCACCACGCCACCGTCGCCCATGCCATCCCTTCCACGAACATTCGAGCCAATCATTGAAGAACCGACGCCGACGCCGACCAAGGACGTTAGCAGCCCCGTGGACAGCCAAGGAAACGCCAACAACAACAGCGGGGACACCAATGCCGCCACCGGCGTGTTCTACGCGTCGCTGGACAGCAACATGGCGTTGATGCTCGTGCTCGGCTCGGTCGCCACGATCGCCGTCATCGTCGGTGCATTTGTGCTACGACGAGGCTCTGGTGGTAGTATGAATGATGGACGCAGCACCAAGCACAGCGAGTCCACACTGCCACCCCTCACGCCGCCCTACATGGATGATTTCTTCGACGACGACGGATGGAAAACCCTTGAGACCTTCTCGCCCATCCGCGTGCACTCGGCGAATCCGTACGCGGCGGCGTCCACGCCCGGCCGCGATCAGCCCTCCTATTTTCTCTAGGTATTAATAACTTAGTGTAGTTTAGCTGCTCACAGTGTTCTCTCTGTGACTTGTGCAAAAAATCAAAACGGAGTCGAGAGTTTTTATATACTACAGTGTGATTTTCTCTGTTTTTTTTATCGTACGCAGCAAGCAGCCAACACACACACCACGAGCAGTCGGAGGGTAGAAGAGCAGGGGGAAAAGAAAAGAAAAATGAAAATGGAAAACCCAAAGACCCCCTCACTCCCCATCAGCTCACTGCGTCGGCTGGGCCAGCAGACTTGCAACCTCCGTGACGCCCACGCCCGCACCGCGCTGTGGCTCGGGACACACCGAGTACACGATTGCACGGTCCTCCTGTGCCTGCATAAAGCCTGCAGGTACAACAGACACACACCACAGCATTAGGCACCGCGCCACTCCTTCCACGGCCACGAACCAGCCAACGTACGGCGCTTGAAAAAGTCGTAGGCCGCCCCCGCGTCAAAGCCAGACGCTTCGTGCTGGAAACTACGTCGGTGCTGGGCGCGAGCCTCTTCGGATCGCCGCAGCATCCCGATCACACGCTGCTGGAAGTCTTCCATGGCGCCACCGACCTCGTCCTCGTCGTCCTCGTCGCCATCGTCTTCGTCGTCCTCGTCCGTACCACTCAGCTCATCCGCGAGCGCAGCGGCCTTGGTCTCTGGCGACAGCAGTTCGTGACTCGCGGCTGGGTCGTCCTGATTGCTGATCCACTCATCCGCCAGCACAGGGCACTCCACATCGCCAATCAGGATCACGGGGGCGATGGCTGCCGCCACGACCTCTTCCAATTGAGTCAGCACCTCTCGGCACACGCCTGCGTCCATCTCGGTCGCCTGCATCAGATCGGCCGGGGGATGGAACACCGCCGAATCCACACTGTCGCGCCCACCGTCCAGCTCTTCGTCGTCTGCGTCTTCTTCTTCTTCCACCAGTTGCGACGAGTGTTGCTGGTGTGCCTCCTGGCGCATGGCAGCTCGCCGCTCCGCCTTGCGCTTCCACTTGGGCTTCTTCGTCACTGTCGCTGGTCGTTCCACCGCGTCGACATCGTCCCCTGTCGTCGTCTTCTGGACCTTCTCCTTCTTCGCCTTTGGCTTGTTCACGACCACAGAGCCCTTGGTCTGGTACACCGAACACGCGACACTCACGTACGCCGCCGTGCTGAACCGCAGTGCAAACTGGGCACCCGAGCCCAGCGGCGGCGTGATGGTCTTGCCCACGACCGGTGGCTGGTCCCGGGTCGCCACCCGCTGCTTCCGGGTCTGCAGCCTCTGCACCGTGATCTCCAGCGAGTGCTCTACCATCGCGAGCGTGCGATCGCTCACGCTCCACACCACCACGTCGCTTGGCAGCACACGCACCTGCTGCGGGTGGAACGCAAAGTCCTCGATCAGGACGTGGTGCACGGTCACGCCGTGCTCCTGCAGCCGCGCCGCGTCACTCGCCAACGCCACTGGAAATGACGCAGGGAAGAACGTGTCGATACAGGCAGCAGTGGCTGTCGAAGACAGCAGATCCGTGGGCTCGATCGCCTCCGGTGGCACCAGATTCTGATAGCTATGGTAGGTCCCTTCTTCCTCGTCGGATCCCGACTGGGTCTCCTGGCTCGACATCTCGCCACCGAGAGGGTGCACAGGTGCCACCCTCTTGGCTGCCAGCAGCTTGCGACTGTGTCGCTCGCTCACTGTGTACGCCATCTCCTCGGCCTCCTCGCCATCGCCATCGTCGTCGTCCTCCTCCTCCTCACCGTCTCGTGGCCGCGTGTCCACTGCAGGCGCAGCACCAGGAGGCACACTAGGACTTGACACAGGCTTGGCCTTCCACAGGAGCTGCTTGAGCAGACTCGGACCGTTGGCGTTCGCACTCGGCTTTCGTTTGCGCATGGATTTGCTGGCGGCGGTACTCGTACCATTCGTTGGCGTTGTTGGCGTCTCTGCCGCTGGGTCGTCGGCGTTGCGATTATCCACACACTGTGTGCTCGCCAACTGTCGCTTCTTGAGTTTCTTCTTGGCCACAGCATGCGCCTTGGGCTCTGCTGTACTGGTTGGCTCCTCTACCGTGTTTGGCTCAACTGCTTTCGGCTTTTTCTTCCGCGTGGACACAGGATTCATGGTCTCTTTGTCGCTGTTATTGCGAGGTGCAGTCGACTGCTGCTTGCCTGTTTCCTCTTGGGTCGGGTGGTGGGCGGCCTCGGCTTCGCGGTGCTCGGTCTGGTTGTCGTCCCGTTGGCACGAGTCCGATGCCACCGTCGGTGTCGGCGCCGCAGTCGTTGGCGCTTTGCGTCGGTACCGCATCGTCGGTGCACTCCCTCCAGTCACTGCAATTGCACATGTATCAGCATCAAGTGTGTTGGCGAGAGTTGTCGTGGCCAGTCAACGTACCTGATTCTGGCGTCTTGGCCATTGTGGCTTGTCTCCTATGTACTTCGTGCACACACACGCAGTAGCGCTTGCTTCGTTTCGCTTTTCCTCGTTGCCTCTGCTGTGCCACGCGCGTGCTGTATGGTCTGCGTGCTCCCCAAGCGTCGCGCTCCTTCGTGGTCGAGCGAGGTCGTCTTGTATCAATACGAACGGTGCTACTACCTAGATTGAGCAGCTCATTTGGCGCTTCGCTCAGTTGGCCCATGCTAGTTATGAAAAACCACCACCATGATCCAAAAACCACCCACTTCAACCCATGCCACGAGCGAATACAACCTCACTGTAAAACCTCGATGTGTATACTCACTCCAAGTGAATCGCTAGAACGTTCGATGGATTTAGAGACACCAAATAGAGGTTTTATTATAGGGTTTATTTTCGACTGCAACATGATTGGATATTAATTTCAATTTATGACCAATCGTATGAACGTAGCTCCCGCCATTTTTCCGCTGATTCCCGCCAGAGAATCTCGAAAATGCATCTCGCTGATGGTCATCCAAACCTACTGAATCAGTCGTAGCCGACCTCACCACCGAGCTCCTAAGAATACACACTCGTGTCGTAAACGTATTTGCTGCATCGAATGCTCTGATCTCCAACGATCACTTTGTATCATACCTCTCCTCTTTACGTCGCTCTCTGAACCTCAGTCGGATGAGCGGGTCCACGAACAACCGACGCCCATCGCTACGGCGTACATTCTCCGCCAAGGGGCCTACCATGTTCAACGCAATGGTTGCAACAGGAGCAAAGTTCAGCACGACCCAGAGCAAGCGACAGCTCTCAACGTTGTTTGCAAATAACCCCGACCTGCCCATGCGACTTGACCGGTCCAACTCACATTCGGACGGAATCAAGAGACGCATCGTCCCTGTGCCTTCACCAATGGCGCGCGCCAACTCCGCGTCTGGAGGTTCCATGTCCCGCAAGCAGGCGGCGATCAAGTCACACCCGAGTCAGTCTCGGTATTCGAACAAATCAGTCCGAGATGACCACCCCAAAGGCGACGAACCTTATGTTCGCGAAGACGCCGACGTGGAAATCGAAGAGCTCCGGACACGTGCCTCGGAACAAACGACGGGTACCGGTGAGCAAACACGCAACGGCAGCGTTACACGACCTGTGAGCTCCACTCTCAAGAAGACCAGATTGGACTGGGTGGTATCAAAGGCAACCACCCCTCAACCCCTCGCATCATCACCCAGCAAGCTGAGACTGTCTTGGGCAAACCCGTCCGGTCTCCTGCGTCCGAATGTGCACATCTCAGCACAGCTTCGCATCGCCTGCTGGGCAAGTACGCTGTGTATCCACTCAGCATGTGCCTCCTTTTACGGGTGGGTTGCTGTGTTCCACGCACACCTTCGAAGCACCAAGCTTGCCATGCTGCTCGCTCCGTACTCGCCAGAGCTCCTCGACATCTCGGGCTATTCAATCGCCGCGTGTGTGATCACCTCAGTGCTTGGTACGATCCACGCTACCATCGCACTGCGTATGGTGCGTCAATCACTCGCCTGTCGCCAGCTGATGTACTACGCCCCCAATTATTTCAACGCAGCACGCAATGACCACGTGATGCCGTTCTCAGCGAGCATGAAGGCACTCACTGGATCGCGACCAAACTATCCACACGGAAATGCGCCCACTGGTCGCAAGATTGTGTTGACTTTACTGCACAGACTCTGGTGGGTACTACAGGAGATGTTCTGGGCACGGCGCGACCTACTCCTGCT
Source organism: Pythium chondricola (assembly GCA_023337575.1). Taxonomy (NCBI): domain Eukaryota; phylum Oomycota; class Peronosporomycetes; order Pythiales; family Pythiaceae; genus Pythium; species Pythium chondricola. The sequence continues at coordinate 40,848 of JAADXF010000047.1, forward strand.
CAACTACACGCCACCGTCCGAGCGCATGTACCGGTTGACGCTGCTGGTGCAGACTGTCATCCACATCTACTCGACCATCATGATGAGTCGACGTGTCAGTGCGTCGTGGCTTCACCAAACATACCTCGCGTGCATCGTACTCAACGCGTGGCTGCCGATCGTACTGACGCTGTTGCGCAACGCGCAGTTGATTCTGTGGCACACGCACCGCATCACGTCGCTGCTCAGCAGCATCGCCCTTGATATCTTTGGCGTGCTGGTGATCCGCATCGTGCTGATGCTCGCATATCGTGACGACTACGACGCGTCCCTGCAGAGCTTCCCCGCTGCTCGCTTGCGCTGTGATCGATGGCTGGTCAAGATGCTATTGGAAGTGCACTTCTTGCTGGCGATGGACGTGTTGTCGACACTACTGCGCGTTCTTCAGGGCCTCCACTTGCTCTCGAGCCTGAACGCGCTCAAGTCGCTGCTCGAGTCAGTGACTAGCAGCCGCCCACCGATCCCAAGTACAGAGCGGTCGATCTCTGGCTCACCGACACGCAACGCAAATCGACAAAGCAACCTGATCAAAGTCAAGCCAGGCAACCGCTACACCGTGTTCATAGAGCTGCTGCTCGTTGTCGTCTGTGTGATCCCGATCGCAGCGTACGCCGCCGCCACGGGCAGCAAGTACCCGATGTCCGTGTGCCCACTCAGCATTCACCCGTGGTTCGCGGCCCAGCCGTTCTGTCCACTGGTGGAGATCGACTGCGCTGCCAACACTGCGATCATCGACGGCGGCGGTGGTGATGATATAGCGACAGTGCTAGCCATGGTGAACAGGCAAGTGGTGCGGCACCTAGTGATCCGGTCCTGTCCGTCGCTCGCCATCACGCCAGCGATCCACGAGCTACCCAACCTCCTGGTCTTCAAGATCAAGTCGTCTAGCATTGCGTCATGGCCAAGCGACGCGCGGTTGTCCCAGCAAACCCATGCAGATCTGCGGTTGTTTGCAGCGATCAATGTGGCCATGACGGCACTACCCGACGGGCTGCTCGGCTCCGACCTGCCCACCAAGCTCACCGAGATCCACTTGTGCCGCACGAACCTGTCCACGCTGCCATCCACACTCCACACGCGTTGGGCATCCGTGCGGACACTGGTGCTGGAGCGCTCTCACATCGACACAGTTCCGGAAACAATACTGCGGATGACGTCCATGCGAGAGCTCTCGCTGAGTGGCAACAACGTATCCGTTGTGCCCAACGAACTACTCACATTGCCACGACTTGAGACGCTCTATTTGAATGGCAACCCGGTCGCGTCGTTGCCGTTGGATGTGGTTCCGTCCACGTCGTTGACACTGCTGGCGATGGACGCGACCGATCTGAAGGCTGTCCCAGTGTGGGCGGCGACGAAGGAGGACTTGCTGCTGCTTCTGGGGGGCACGCCGTTCTGCGAGCAAGCAGACAGCGCGACATTGTCGGAGATTGACTCACTCGGGATCAGCTGCACTCGGCTGGCCAACGACTCGATGACGCTGCTACCACTACTGCTCGCCGAGTATTAAGGAGGCTAGGAACCACACAAGCGATCACCTGGACCAATGTGACTCGGGCACATGAACAAATGATGCGGTTATCGTATTGACTGCCCATCCCAAAATGGCAAGCCGGCAAGGCTTGCCGATGTGTGTCTACGTGTGTGTGTGTGTGGGTGGGTGGGTCTGCACGCTGCCGATTACATGAACGAGGAACCCTCTCGAAGACGCAGAAAACACGACGCTTAGAGCATGTTGATGGCGTCCTGCGGTGTGTGCATCTGCGTCGCGCCAGCCGCGCCGACCATCGCCAGCGTGAGGCGCTGGTCGGGCGTCTTGAGGTCCATGGCCTCGAGCTCGGCCTTCTTCTTGCGCACGACAAAGATCGCGACGCCAGCGACCATGGCAACGCCGCCAAAGACCGAGACGATCACGTAGCCGGCGCCACCACCCGAGCTCGTCTCCGCCTGAGTGTTGGCGTTCTGGACATTCTCCTCCGCGCCGCCAGCGGGGATTTCCAGCGCCGGTGCCTCGGTGGTGTCGATCGGCGCCACCGTTTCGACCAGTCCAGCCTCATCCTCTGGCGCCACCGTCACACCGCTCGCGCTACTACCACTGCCACGGAGCGATCCCTCCTCGTTCTTGGCAGACTCGACATTGTCGGATGGCTTCGGGGTTGGCGTCACCGTCGTTGGCTCTGGCGTTGGCTCTGGCTCTGGCGTTGGTGCTGGCGTTGGCGCCGGCGTTGGTGCTGGCGTTGGTGCTGGCGTTGGTGCTGGTGGTGGCGGCGCTGGACCACTTGGGCAGAAGATCACTTCAAAGTCAGTCGACAGCGGGCATGTGTGGGTCTTGATATCATCCTTGGGGAACTGGTACGCGTCCGGGCAGCCGTCGGACTCGCACGTGAGCACGCGGCAGCGGTCGTTGTCCGGGGTCACCGGCCGGATCTGCATCGCTACGTTGAACCCCACGCCACCGGTGTGTTCCTTGCAGACGCCCAGACTCGAACAGTAATCAGGCTGCAGATTCAGGTCAATCCAAAATGAGTACACTGTATGGGTTCGATGCGTCACGGCCAGCAGCGGTCGGTCACTCACCCCGCTCTTTGGTCCGGTCGGGATGATGCTAATGTCAAACCACGCCCGGCCGCCGTCGCCAGAGAACTCGGCCACTATGAATATTAGGAAAGAGGAATCAAGTCAGCTCTCGCCACGATGGGACGAATAGTAGCAAGCACGATATCAACGTACGCGTCGCCTGGGCGTTTCTCGTGTGGCGGAACACACGCGGGCCGGAGTTGGGCGCAACGTCGCGGTTGATGGAGCCGCCCGACGGGATGTTCTCAAAGTACTTGGTCGGCGTCTCAAACATCTCGACCTGGAACGAGCATCGGTTCGAGATCTTGACCTGGAACGCGTCCACCGCCGCGAGCACGGCGAGCGCCGCGCACGTCGCACGCATCGCCATCGTCAAGTAGTATCGTCCGAAAAGGTGGGCGATCAAATACTGTAAGAACCGCCCGGAGCTGCGCGGCCGTCGGACTGTTGCTTTGGAACTGACTGGGAGGCAACAGCGCAGACTGGCCCTCGAGAGTGGGCTTCATGGGCAGGGTGTCGTGACGTTGTGGCAGCGGGAGAGGCATACATTTCTCAAGCCAATGGTGCCGCCGCGACAGAGCCAGCTGTCACGAGGGGCTGTGCAATTGTGCCTACCCATGTAGCTTAACTCAGTTGATTCTGGTCGATACGTGGGCTGATGGAATGGTTTAAGAGCGATGGCGGAAGCACGCCACACGTTCCAGGCGAATTCTCGAGTCAGAAACCTCCCAGTACATGCAGTAGCCATAAAGCCAGAGAGGAGCGAGCTCGGCTATCCCTCCATAACAAGTGCTTTTGCAAAACAAGGTTATAGTAAGTGAGATTCTATTAATGGTAATTCTATACCAACACCCTCTTTTGATAACGATCTCCTCGACCGTGCGACAACCACTAGCGTGAAATGGCATGAGTACCGGGCTCACCCTGCCCTCCGCGAAACGACGCCATGTAAGGATGACATGCAATGGTGTACTGAACGTTGCGGCACCGCGCGAACTGCTCAACCGCCGTTGGAAATTGGCCGCTACGGATAGATGACGCGCCACCACAATGCTTGTAGAATAATCACCAAAAGGACAAGGCGCGGCTTGCTCCAAGAACACTCCGCCATGACGGATATGGCCAACCGACGTGGTGTCGGATCTAGCACTCCTTGCTGCGTAGTAACTAGCTACTGCCCAGCACCTCCCCTAAAGGCTCACGCTGCTTGCAAACATCATGCAAATACAGTATGATCAGACTTCAATGGGATCCATCGCGGTTACCGCAGGGTTGTCGGGGGCTTTCTTAACTCGACACGAGAGCTTGAGTGACAGTAACATGCATTTAGGTGCCTCGTAACGCATCCATGAATGTAGAAATCTGCCTGGTCGAGTCGAGCCATATAGAGCTTATTCGTGACATCGTGCTGCTCGTTGCAGCCATATTCAGCTGCAACGAGCAGCACGGTCACGAATAAGCTCTATACGGTATGATGGGATGATATGGATAGCGGTGTTGAGGGAATGAACGATATCTATCTAGATATCTCGGTTTGTGGAGATTGCTTCAGCACGTCGTCGACCTTTATCACTGCCCTCGACTTTGTGGAAGGAATGCCGGACAACTTCAACGTGTCCGAGACTTGGTCACCAAGTCGGTGCCTCTCCGCTTTGCGGCGCAGTGTCCTGTCGTCACTAGATACCTCTACTGTCACATCTCTGTATCAGCTCCTGCTTCCGTCAACAGGGGGGGTACAGTACAGATTCTCCGTGTGCTGATGATCTTCCATTGACAAGCGAGAATTGTAAAGAGACTCCTGCCTTACCGGTACATGTACTTGAAGGATTACGTTGACGCATGAGGAACCAAATCATCCATCCGCACGCCTCGCGTCAAACCATGCCAAGCGAGGATCATCGCTGTGACACATCATACGGTAGTGTACACCGCCAACGCTGGCGCCGCATTCTGTGCCCTGGGAAGGTCAACATCACCTTCAACTACATATCACAGGAACTGCACGAGTTTGTTCTCTCAAAGCAAATCGAAATCGAATCCTGATGGATAGACGATCGTAGAGTGATGACTGGTGAGAGGCACAACGACAGCAAACTACCGAAACCTTCACCGCCAAGCCAGTGTCGAATCATTCGTCTTGATTCGCACCAACCACTTCTACTACACATGCGAATTGTCTAGTGTACCTCGATAGAGCGAGAATCAGTTCATCTGACGGTGATCGAATGAAGCTCAACGAACCCCATAGATACTGTACCATTGTGTAGCCAATAACGTTACTGTAGCGTTTCTTCTATCAGAGGCACCGCCACGAAGATGAGCTTTGGGTGAGGTTGCAGCACATGGAGTGGTTCGTGCCAGCCTCGCCTCTCCACCGAGAATCGCAACCACCATTGGTGCACTCGGCGCATCCATAGCGACACCCACACACTACGATACGCACATGCACTACAAGCTCACTTGGAGATCACCTCAGGGCATGTGTGCTGAGGCGCGTACTACTTCGTAGGGTCGGATCAAATCATCGTGCAGCCGACCACCCTACAGGAAAGAGCGCGAGACACGGACTATTGAACCGCGCCGAGTTGAAGAGCGTCTAGCTTCATCGTGCTCGGGCATTTTATGGATAGTGCGAACTGTAATCAGAAACCGAGGTGGCCGAGTTCTCCACTCATGCCGGCCACTTGTCGGTAGACTCTACAACCTCGAGTCGAGGTTGTAGAGCAGAGACACACGAACCGGGGGCTGAGGCACTGTCAAAGTACTGTAGGCCAAGAACCATTTCCCTACGATCCACCAAAATGTGCTTGACCAACGGCGTGGATGCCAATGACTTGTCCACGTTCTCATCTCATCGTTGAAGTTGTGTGCAAAATTGTGCTTGCAAAGATCTCATCACCACGGGAGATCTTTGTAGGCACGGGGATTTTAATCCCCGTGCCATGGAAGTGCAGTACCGGTACCGGTACATGTAATGCTGGACGGGAGTGTGAGGAAATGCACACGCACCTCACACGTTGTGGAACTTTGGCAGCCGCAAGTTGCGGCTGCCAAAGTTTCAAGAACGCTCGCCCATCACATCGCACGCCCATCGTCAAGGAAATCTAATCAACAGGGTTGTCGTTTGCAATACGCAGCGGTTGCAGTATCGTACAGTACGTTGCAGGGAGCTCATGTGAGTGCATACAACGCTCCATAGCAAATGCACCGAATATTTCTTTCCGAACCACCAGGGCATCGGGCTTCCAGCCCGATGCCAATCAAGACTGACGAGAAGTGCTCCCGCGATTGAGACAGGAGTATAGGCGGTGAGTGTTTCTCCACACTCGCCTGTTCAGATGCCGCAAAGGCATTGCATGGTGTGGCTCCCATGGATGCGCCCAGCTCTGGGCATGTTATCAGTGCCGCATTGACCGAACGTCGACTGGGAGGAGCGCGTTGACAATTCACACAGCGCAATGCACTGACAATGCCCCCCTTCCCCCATCGACGTTCGGTGACAACATGATGCTCTTCCTTCTCAGTCCAGCACACACCCAGGGATGATTGACACGCCACCTACGCCCTGATGAGAGTCGTGTCGTCTTCGAGCACATCTCAAACGCCTGCACAACATGCAACTGTACACACAGCACAGCACCATCCGTACAGTACGGAGCCGCTTTGACTTATATTCGCACACACACAGCTGCCCACTTTGTACCGTATGACCGCGTACTGTACGCGATGGCTTTGACCAAAATGTTGGCAGATTATCCCAAACATCACGATCCAGCACTGCACCACGACATCGTCAACAGCGTGCGCTCGCTCGGATCGCGCAGCGACGACAAGCCATAGTCATACTGTCTCATGGCTTTCATTCCACGCGTGATCACTCTCTGTGATCTTTGTGGGGTGAATGACACGACGATCAACTTATTGGTCCACTGACTCAGACCGACCGGTCCGAGCGGGTCGACCGTCCTCCTGATTGCTAGACGACAAAACAGTGAGAGGCGGAGCAGCACCGGCGTGCATGACAGTGAACTAGAAGATCTTTAGACAAGCACATTGTGATCCACGGCACCACCACAAATGAGTCGATGACTCACGGAGCATGGTTCACTTCGGCTAGCTGACTGCAGGTGTAAATCTGTTTTTAGTCACATAGAGTTTGCTTGTCCTAACCAAGGTGATCTGCAATCTTTGATGCGTCCTGCATGTGGTCTGGCAATCATCTCGGATCACATGGAGGTTCAGTTGCCACCGCTTGGTTCAGTTCACAGCGCCAACCCAAAATGGACAGATTCGTTTGCGGGCGGCCGATTGTGCAACGTAGAATCTGATAAAGTGGATATTAGCCGGATGAAATCCGGTTTTTCTTCCTGTCTCTGACGGGCGATTGCATCAGAATGGATTAGGGGATTCCTCATCCCACTGCGAGAGCGAGGCACGTCAGGGGCAAGCAATTGCAAGCCTCCCAAAGATGCTGGCGATCGGAAGACACTCGCGATGGTCACGTCTGTCAGAGGATCGTTTGGCGTGGCTTCATACCGTCTGAAGCCACGCCAAACTATCCAACCACATGGACGTGCAGAGGAGTAGCCAGCGCACTTTGGTGGTGGCAACGATGACGTCGGTGATGATGGTAGGCAAGTCAACACGCGCCTCGTCTGGAGAGTGGCTCTTGCCCTTCTGGTCCTGTTGTAGCCAGAGTGGACGGTGGCGTGGTTTGTGGGAGGAGAGCATCCTTCCTTCGTGGCCGTTGCTGGCTTCCGGGGGGGGGTGTGATTCACACACACCGTGTGAATGGGATTAGAAGGCATACATATTCCATTCCGCTCGGCGCCGCGCAAACCGACTCGCGTCCACTCCATTACCAGTGCAGACCTGGTCGACCACCCAACAGACACACACAAGCGATGCTGTCGCCCATGTATGCGCACGAGAGCGCTACGCCAGCCGCCGCCGCGCGCAATGAGGAGGCGCTCGCGCGCAGCGCCAAGGACAAGGGCAAGGAGGTCGCGCCGTTCCTGAAGCAGTTGCGCAAGATGCTGGACGACGAGCTGCCTGAGATCATGCGATGGACCGCGGACGGCCGCGCGTTTGAGATCGTCGACATGGAGCAAATGATGCGCCACGTGCTGCCAAAGTATTTCAAGCACAGCAAGTACACGAGCTTCCAGCGGCAACTCAACTACTTCAATTTCCGCAAGTGGACCAAGTCCAAGGCCACCGTGTGCACATTCTCGAACGACTACTTTGTGCGTGACCAGCCAGAGCTCTCGTGCAGAATAACGCGGAAGAAGTCGCTGCACGCCAGCAAGCCGCAGCTGCCGCCTCTTCGCGTGGCCAAGCGCCTTGACCCTATTGACGGCCCGCACCCGTCGACTCACACCGACCCGGTGTACAACACCCACCAGTACTGGTCCAAGGATGAACCAGTCAGCATCAGTGTGCCATCACCACCTGCTGACGTCTACTCGCACCACTCGTTCCCTTCGCCCACTGACTTCGACATGATGCTCAAGTTTCACGATAGCTCGATGCAGCAATCAACCGCAACGGCCGTCGACCCCGCCAGTGAATCACTGGAGTGGATTGATTCCCTCCTGCCATTTGTGGATCGCATCGACGACGAAGTCTACCCATTCCCGTACATGCCATCGTTTAGCGGTGCCTACGTCAGTTCTAGTGTGTCCATGCCCCAGCGTCCGTATGAATATGTTTCCATGGCGTTGTAAAGTACAATCTACCCTTGAAATGAAGAATGTTTCCACAGTACACTACCTGTCTAAGCGATCCCATCGGCGTCTGCTTGCACATGAATGTATTTCACACTTCAGACGAGGTCGGTGAAAGTTCTGAGTACGTTGAAGTCCTGCGTAGTAGGTACAAATGCAGGCTGAAGTATTGAACACGGATCAGAGCTCATGGATTTCCGCAAACGGGCGTTATTTGTAGTGGGCCATTCGGAATGGTCCATTCCACAGGATGACGCTCGCTCGCACAGTACACGCATCCTGCGAGTCGCAGGCTGCGACCATGTTCTCCCATTCAATCACGCTCTCCGTGGATGCACATGACAAAGTCATCACGGTGGAGTGTGTTTTTTTCGTGTGTGTTGATCTCCATTTGTCGCAGGTATTCGGCTGCCATGGAGATGTGTTGACCGCACGCCAGGCCGCAATTTGCCAGCGCATCATGAGCGGCAGCGGCATCCACGTTATCGTCGCGCGTGCTTCCCCATCGTCACCCGCTCCCGCTCTCTGGCTTCTTCAGCCCATCTCACGCCCGCTTAGAGAATTGAATCCTCCCTTTAGAAAGGAGACGAGGAAGAAGGATCCATGTCACCGTGGGATCCCGCTGTCAACACGCAGCTCTTCACGCCCAGCGCACAGCCGGGCCACGGATCCCGGCGCTTCAGATTTTGGATACAGTTCGTACAATCCGACACCACCTAGAACAGATGTCCTGCAACAACTAATCTGGTAAGGTTTTTTATATGTTTTGACTTGCATTGTCCCTGTTCATCATATAAAGCCTTTGAAATATGATGATTTCGGCCCTGTCCGATTGTAGTACGATTTGTACGGGGTTCACTGTACCACAGTACAGTACATTACTATGCCAAATCAAGGTGTACAATCACACCTGAAACTGGAACAAGACCAGAGTTACCTGGAACAGTGTCGGATTTCGTCCAACATACCGACTTTTGCGATGAGGCTGTGGTGGCACATACAGTATCCCGACGAGATCACCAGTGGTGATTCACTGCACGAGACGAGCTTGGGTGGCAAAGAACACGTGAACGCACCATGACGTACAGTATCAACCGACTTGGAGTGTTGCTAGCTGGTGGCCGCTCGTCCCAGAGTTCTGCACGCGATGGATGTGGTGTAATGTCTATGATCGCAAGCACGAACTACTGTGCAGGTACTAACAAGAGAGGTGCTTTTGCATCAGGCACAGCGGCCGCGTCGCATTGATAATGAGTTACAACCGTGAACTATCGTAACTCGACTTCGAAGACACGCGGTGCTTGTGTGCTTGACACAGGTGCTCTTCTTCTCCCGCAGCAACAGGACCGAATACACCTTCAGCAGTAGCGGTGGCGTGACGCAGACATCAGCACAATCGCTCCCATGGGGGCGACGCATTTATCTGGCACGCTGACGCATCTTTCGGCGCTTGCGACGAAGACGACGCATACGCTTCTTGCGCCACTTGGCACGCATACCACCGTTCACGGTGTACAGCATCTTGAGGGTGTCCGCCTCCTCAATGCCGAAGTCGGCGAGCGAGCCCGACTCCACCATCTTGCCAGCGCAAGCAAGACGGAAGCCCGACATGAACTCAACGTTCTCGATCATCTGCTTGACCGACGCCACCGAGGCATCGGCCGCCACCTCAAGGGTGAGCGGAGCGCCCGAAAGGGTCTCGACGAAAAGCTGCATACCACACAAAAATTGTATGGCCTCCTGGATGCTCAAATGCTGTCATCGCCACATGTCCTGTTAGATCCTGGAGCTGTCATGTTTGCCTGCAGCGCTGGCACAGGGCAAGGCTTACCCAGTCGTCGTTGCCAGCAGAGCAGTCAGCAGAAAGTGAGCGCACATCGAGCCAAAGGAGCTCGAAATTAGTGGTTGGCCAGAGTGTTTCGACAGCACTTGAGTATTTAGGGCTTTATTGATTTGTGATAGTTTAATACAAAAATCAACTTGCATGATTTTATGCAACGTAGATTTGTTGTGTACCTCTAGCTATATAAAATGCATTCATTGATTGGGCAGTTGTCTTTTCATTATTACATATCTCGGCCTAGACTTGTCAAACATTGTCTGCTGATGACCTCGTCAACGAAGATCTGCTTTGGTGCTCTTTGAGTTCACACTGACACCTACATTTGTACCCATCTGTACTGTGGCTCGACGAGGTGGGGCACGTCGCAAGAAAAGTTGTCAGCCAGCTGAGCCTTCTGATTGAGGTACGGTACGGGTCCACGATTCTGCTCAAGGAACGTCCTGGGGCTACCGCACTACATACAGTACCGTGACGGTTGCGTGACGGTAACACCAGAGACAATCATGTGGTCGACCACCTCCGCTCCCATGTTGTTTGCCGTCGTGGCGAAATAACAGATCACCCGCACTTGAGCGGCGTGGCCGGGGTGTTTGAGCAGGCTAGAGGTGGCTGTCGAGTCAGCGCGACTCTACCCCTTGCTACTTCGGTGGTCCGTTGCGCGAGCAAAGAAGCTCGCTGCATCGATCCCAATGGGTAATCATGCACCATGGGCCGAGCGACGCTCGGCGAGCGTCGATGGGTTGGCTCCCAAGCACCACTGCGGAGGATGGATGGCATTGTGGAGCTGTTGATCGACCACATCATTTCTCATGTCACATGTTCCCCAATGAGAGTCACGTTGAAGAAATGTGTCAGCTGATACCCTGCATGGTTGCAAAATGAGGTTCAGGAGGTAATCATGAGTCTATTCCGATGAACACGGGTGAATGCTCTCACCACAACGGCACATCGCTACCAGTAGCCATGAACCATCTCATTATCAGTCTCTCGCCCTGTTGAACGGCGGAACGCGTGCGCAGTCCTCTCAATCGACTTGAATAAGCGACGAACAAGCCACCAACGTCTCGAATCATGGGAAGCGCGTACGACATCATCGGTCTGATCGGATCGTTTATCATCTCAGCTGCATTGGTTCCACAGCTCAGCAAAGTGTACCGCACGAAAAGCGCGACCGATATCAGCTATCCCTACGTCTGCATGTACATCACCGGGCTTTCGTTTCTCGCGGTCTACGGTATTGGCGAGTCGTTGTGGCCAATCTACATACCAAGCACAATGGAGCTAGTTGGTGCTATTGCTCTTCTGACCATGAAGCTTCGCTACGACAAAGCAAAGACCCAGTGCGACCAGACCTCGTGGACGGCAGTGAAGTCCCCCGCTCCAGCCGCGGACAGCTTAGCAATCTCAGTCTTGACTCCACGACACTAGAGACACCAGCGTAGAACTTCTGTAATACACAATGTTTGCTATCGTCACAGAGCGAAAGCTTTGGCTTTCCTGCCATGAATCGTGGTGATCGCCCGCAGGTCATAGTTGCAAACTGAGAACTGATCGCTAGAGTAAGCACAGCAAAGTTGTCAATTCAGGTGTGAACTACGTCAGCCACAAAGCATTTCTCAACACCCCGATCAAGCGACAACATGGTGTCGGCGTTCGACGTCGTCGGCCTCGTCGGCTCGCGATCTCCGTCGGTCTCGTCCCGCAGGTTTCCAAGGCGTACCGCACGAAAAGCGCCAACGATAGAAGCTATTCATTCCTCTTCATGTATAACACCGGGTTGGCGCATACCGGTATCGTGCGCCAACCCGGTGTTATACACACGGCATTGGGGAAGCGTTCCGGCCAATCTACATTCAGTGCTCGATGGAGTTGATGAGTGCGATCGCCTTGCTCATAGTGAAGTGCACCTACTTGCGCAGTCAAAAGAGTCTCGGCGAGCAAGCATACCATATGAAAGCGACACCGACCACGCCATTTTAATGATTAGCTGGTTCTCCTCGACCGCGTGTCGAAATGTCCAGGGCGACGATGGCAGCCCGTAGCGGCCGCTGATGTACCCCAACAGCCCAGTATCACCCCTCCGAGCAGCGTCATTGAGGGCCGCCGGCGTGCACGGCTCGTCACAGTGCCCAAAAACCCAGTCCATGACGTCGGTGTTCCAAATCTCGATCGCGGCGTCGACGGCAGCACTAGAACCGCGGCCCACCTTGTCGTGTACCCACTTCACCACTTCCAGACTGTTGGAGTAGACCGACCCTTGCAACGCGCGCTCTGCCCGGAAGCCTTCAGTGCGGTTGATGTCAAGCCAAGTGAGGACGTGCATATACTCGTTTTCGATAGCGTTCTCCATGGCACGGGTGGTGCACCCCTCCGAGCGATTCGCATGAAGCCACTGAACGGTCTCGAGACACCCATTGCAGGCTGCCCCGTCCATCGCCGCCAGCGTGCAACCAGCGCCCCTGTCGTGGAGCCACCTAACGATGTGGAGCTGCCCGTTGGTCGCCGCGTTATCCATCGCGCGATGTGTTGGAACGCCGATGTTCTTTGCTAACAACCACCGGAGTAGGGAGAGACAACCAGACCACGCTGCGTGGTCGAAGACGGTGTCGGGGCAGAGGGTGCCGTAGTTTTCATAGAGCCTGAGAAACACGCGTTTGTTCCCACGTTCGGCCGCATATAGGAACGCGTCAGGCGAGCAACCTTCCGAGCGCTTTTCGATCAGAAACACCACAACGTCGTCGTGACCGTTCTTGATCGCGTGGTCAAGTGCTCGCGTCGTGCACCCCTCCAGTCGATTGGCATGGAGGTGCTCAACCACGTGGTAGAACCCGCCGGAAGCCACGGCGTCCAGTGCCCGCGTTGTTGCCGTGTGTTGCCGACCAGTGGCCCACAAGACGAAGTCCAAATCACCACGACCGGCGGCATAGTCGATCGACACCACCAACGGGCGTTGCGTGTGTTCGACAAACCATTTTGCCAGTGCCACGGCCGCCAGCGAAACGACTCGCTCGAGGTCGTCAAGGTCAGCATGTCGGAGTCGACACCAGAGCCACTTTGCCACCGCGGTGTGCCCACGACACGCTGCAGCGTACAGCATGTTGACCTGTGGTTCGAGGTCCAACCACGAACAAAGACGACACAGAACCACCAGGTGGCCGTTCATCGCAGCTAGCAACGGCGCGTCCGTCCCCCAACAAACGAGCCCGCGGCATTGGCGGAGCCAGTCAAGGGCACGCGCTCTGCCACCCGCGGCAGCGAGCAGCACGGCTTTGGAGATAAGTACGGTTGGGAAGAAGCGGTCGAACTCCAAGAGCACGTGGTGCCTGTCGTTTTTCACCGCTTCCTCGACGCAAACGTTACAGGTACTTGCAGCCGATGCAGGATCGAGCGGCGGACACTGACGACCCATAAGATACAGCAAGAGGCGCGGGTGTCCGTTTATCGCGGCGTGCTCGAGTGTCCACCCACCTCCGAATCGGTCGAAACCCGTGATCTGGCGGAGCACCCACTGAAAGGCGGAAACGTCGGAACCACTGGTCGCAGCTGTAACACATGCGAGAATATGGTCTTTTCGATCGTGTTAGCACCACGCCGAGATCACGCCGAACGCACGGCTTACCGTCCATTTGAGCAAGTCGAAGCAAAACTGACAGTGAGGGCCACCGCGCAGACCAGTGGTGCAATAGGCCGAGCTCCCCTGTCCCGGGTGATGGCCGGCGAATGACAGATGGGCACCACGGGAACGGGCGAAGAAAACGAGCGGCAGGGTCCACACACGCCGGCCGAGAAACCCACGGGCGCCTCATGGGTGCGTACGGCTTTGGCTGGGGCAAAGAGAGAGAAGGAGTGACCAACGCTCGCTCGCTTCGATTGCAAGTCTAATAGACACGTGGGCAGAGAAGCACTGCGTCGCTATAAAGAGACACCAGGAGGGGGCAACACACGGACACCCTGCCCGCAATCCATCAAACAGCCACGCATCTGGTACCGGCCAGTCTCGACGTTTCAAGAGGACAGGGTGACCCCGTCGCTGAGGGGGTCGGCGGACGAGGTGACCTTCGTGTCCACGTTGATCGACGTGGGCAGACAGCGCGAACCCACCTAATCGTCAGGGTTAAGTGCGGCGCCACTGTGCATACCCACGTAAGTGCGAGTAGAAGGGCCACACGCGCACGCGTCAAACCAACGCGGAAAAGCAATGGTGTCCACACGACCGAGTCTGTTTTTGTTAGAGACAAGTAGCTGTCCCGTTGAATAGGTCACGAGCTCGCTTTAGTGGGCACGGAAAAACACGAGCCGCGCACAATCACGCATGGTCAAACCCCAAGCAGCAGACTAAGCATGTCAAACGTCCAGCCGTTTCGCGCGCCGTGTTCTAGTAGCGCGGTCGTCGGGAGAGGGTAGCGGTACAAACGGTGTGCCCAGCCTACCGCGTAGGGCTGGTTGGACGCGAGCGCCAGGCGCACGGAGTCTGGAGACGTCGTGAACATACCGCAACCCTGGAGGAACGCGACAACCTCAAAGTCCGCACGACCCACTGCGTGGTCGACTGCCTCGGTTGAGCACATGAGCCGAAACTCTGTGAAGAGACACGCGGCCATGGGGATATTGCTGTTCCGAACCGCAGCGTCAATAGCTCGGTGTGTGCACCCTTCCTCTCGGTTCGAGCGGAGCCACATTGCGACGCCAAAATGCTCATAGCGGACCGCATTGTCCAGCGCTGCCGTTGTACACCCTTCACCGCGGTGGGTATGGTGCCACTTCACAACCTCGTGGTGGCCCCCGGCGGCGGCGTTGTCCATTGCGTCGGTGGTGCACCCACTCCGGCGATTCCAATGGAGCCACTTCACAACCTCCAGATGTCCGTTAGAAGCGGCGCCGTCCATAGCCGCGGCAGTGCACCCTTCACCGCAATGGTTGTGGAGCCACGCAAGCACGTGAAACTGATTGTTCGACGCCGCCCAGTCCATGGCGCGGTGTGTGCAGCCTTCGATTCCTTTCAGCGCCATCCACTTGAGAACGTGCAAGTGCCCTTGTGCTGCGGCATGGTCAAACATGGCACCCGGGCAAGCAGCGAACCCGCTTTCCACAACCCACACAAGCATATCCAGGTCACCGTGCAGAGCGGTGGCGAACGCGGCCCGGCCTGTGCAACCCTCGGGGCGATTATCGAGCAGCCAGCGAGATACGTTGAAGTGGCCGTTGCGCGAGGCGCCGTCAACTGCATCGACCGTTGCGCCCTCGGATCGGTGTTCATGCAGGTAAGTGACAACGTCGAGGTGGCCACTAGCGGTCGCCCGATCCATTGCGGCGTGCGAAGCCGCGGTCGGGCCGACCATGGCCCACTTGATGAACCCAAGATCACCGCGACCGGCGGCACGGTTGACGTTTACGACAAGGCGCCCCGGCACAAGCGTCGTCAGCCACTGTGCAAGAGCCAGCCCGCCCCGCGACACTGCGTCGGCGAGGACGCTTCCGACGACAACCTGGTCGATGGCGTCTACCTGGTCGGTGACACAACCACTCCCGTCACGAACGAGCATAGTCAGCGTAAGCCATTTGGCGATAGGAACCTGCCCACAGTCAGCGGCCACAAGAAGAAGCCTGGACAAGAGACGGGTCGAGGCATCTTTACCGACATTTTTTAGCACGGAGAGGCTTCCACTGCGCACTGCAGCCTCCGAGGCACGATCACTCCATCAAACGAAGCCAGCTCGGCACCGCAGCCACTCAACCACGTGGCCGTGACCACGGCTCGCGGACACCTCCGCCGCGCTAATAAACACGACATCCGGGAACCAAAAGTCGAAGTCTTGAATCACTCGAAGCCGCCCGAGCGCCGCAGCCCGGTCAACCGCAACGTTGCACGCGGTTGCCACAACTGCCGAGTCAATGTTGCCCCTGAGCGCAAGCAGTTTCACCAACCTTGGGTCATCTGCCCGGCTCGCAGACCACACGGTCCATGTCGACGAAATCGGCAGGTAATCGCTGATCCACAACAGCACGTGGTCGAGGTTGAGATCGCCAAGAGACACCCCACACACCAAAGCAACAGACTGTCGAATGCGGGCGTCGCGCCGAACAGGAGAAGCCATACCGCTGTGCATACGTCGGTAAGCAAGAGAATGGGCCGGGTGTGGCTCACGCTCACATCTCGGGGTTTCCAACGCAGCCATCATGCCACGCGTCGTTTCCCCATCCCGGTTTTTGATGGGTCGAAAGAGACGCATGGTAACGCGCTCCCCGCGTTCTTCTTCCACCCGGTCTCACCGGTGACGTATGGTTTTCTCGCAATCAACGACCTCTCAGACGGAGAGAATGACGCGGAAACACGAGGGACGTTTCACGTCGCTCGCGAAGCGCGCTGTCTCATAGTGTCTTACCCCACACACGGCAAACTGTTGGCTCTGCTAGCTGCCCATTCGACAATTCACAACAGCCTAAAGTCACGACGAAAGCGCAGCCGACGGACGCCGGCGAGGTCATCGTACACACACCCGTGAATCCCGGGACTGTAGGTGCGCGGAGGCCACTATCGACCGAGGGAGCCGAGCGACCCGACCGGAGTAACGCGGGCGCCGCGGGCAGCGCGGTGGGGAACACGACAATCGACATGCCTAGGCCACCGCCCTCAAAGTCAAGCGCAGTCAACAAAGCGGCGCCGACCGCGGCCTCGTACCTGCCGTCACCACCACAAGAGACCGAGAAGCGACCAAACGCGACCACGGGCGCAAGCACAGACGGCGGTGCTGACGGGGCCACGACAAGTGTATCACTAAGACGACCAGCACCAAAGCGGGAAGCAGCAGACAACGCGCGACCCAGCGCCAAAGGCAACCCGGAAGTGGCCGCGCTTGGTGCCCAACCGCCGTCCAAACAGACCGCCGTTGTGGCGAGAGTGCCTGCCTCAAAGCCGGCGCCCAAACGGACCCCCGCGGTGGCCGTCCCAGCGGCTGCATCTTCGAGTGCCCTCGGGAACGACACGCCCGACCAACGCGCGCCACCCAAGGAAGCCGAGCGCCTGTCGTTCGCAACACGCACCGCCGGGCCAACCGGTGCCGCGTCGACGACAATTGGTGCAGCAAGTGAATATGAAGCACATCACGCCAACACCGGCACCGGTGGTGTTCCTGACGACACGGGTATCGACGGCGACAGCCCGGCCAGCGAGCGTAAGGCGGCGAAGACGAGCGTCGAAGAAAACACGGTGTCCTCGAACGACGGCGAACACACAAACACGGTCATGGCGCCTAGCCGAGTCTCCATTGCGCGACCCCAGCCAAACATGCCCGGCCCATGGGGAGTCATCGGGAGGGTGATTTCGAGGGGGAGCATACGCGAGTGGTCGAATCTCCGTTCGATCGGCAAACGGCTAGAGCTCTCTGTTGCCGACGGACAAGGCGAAACAGTCAAGGCGACACTGTTTAACGACGGCGTCGACAAGTTTTTTGAGACGGTTGCACCAGGAAGCGTCTGCAGATTCAGGAGCGGCAGAGTGAAGGCTGACACCCGCGCTTTCTCCTCAGACCGCGTCGAGCTTACGTTTGACAGGAAGTCGAAGATCACGACATGCTCGGGCGACGAAGAGGCGGTTCCCGCATCTAACGCTGGATGCATCGGGGTCAGCGCACTGTCGTCAATCAAGCCAAAGTCCCGCGTGTCCATCCTGAGCGTCGTCGTCAATGTGGAAGCGAGCAAACGGATCACAACGAGCAAAGGCAAAACGTGTCTCAAGCGGGACTTCTTGGTGGTCGACGACTCGATGCACAAGATTATCTGCACGGCGTGGGGTTATCTTGCACGCGAGCCAATCGACGGGTGTCAAGGAAAACTGGTCATTCTGCGGCAGTGCGAGGTTGTCGACTACAACGGCGAACGCGGGCTGAACGTCGGCGTCGGGAGCTCGATCATAGTGGACCCGTCGCTGCCAAGAGGCGACTGCCTGCGGGAGTGGTATCAAACAATGCCAAGTGTTGCCGAGTGCGCGACCGTCCGTGGGTCGCAGTAGCTACGCACACAGGTACTAGACACGTTGATGCGCCGCGGCACAAATTGCACTCCGATTTTTTTGCATCTGAACACTCACAATCCATCAACGGTACCCGCAAGCAGCGAACGTGTCCACGTCCGCTAACACGCGACTGCTTCTGCGGCCAGATGTCTCCTTTTGTAAAATACTTTGAATGTTGGGGCTGCGTGCGCGCAACCCTGCGAATTATCTGTCACCGCGTACAGTCGAAATGGACCCTCTTCTACCGTATTGTTGGGACACGGCGACCGCGTCCCCGGTTGCACAAGTGTCAGGGTTAAGTGCGCGAATGGGGTGCACCCACATAAGTTCGACGAAAAGAGTACTGCCCGACCGACTCGCGGCGTCCTCCGAGTCAATTGTCAGTCATCCACGGAACTCGCGCCGAAACGTGCTGTCAATCGACAAACGGACACCTCGAGCGAGGGTCACGCAGAAGGGAGGTGCGACCTGCAGCCCGAGCGGCACGCGACTTTCGCCTGCCAGAACGAATGCCACATCACCTCTTGCTAGCACTTGTCGCGCTAGGTGGGTGGCTTCCACCGTGCTGTGGGCGCGCCCGATCGACATCCTGATGCTGTTGACTGGGCTCCACATCACGTCGTATCCACTTGCTGCTGGTTGGAGCTGCCATACATCCAGTGTCGCGGGTCGTAGCACGAGATCGTCCACTGGTCCTTGTTGACGGAGGAGACCTGGGCACTGCATGATCAGTGAGTCACGCAATTTCCTGAAGCTGGTGACTTCAACTGGAGGTTTAAGCGGCCAGGTTGCTCGCTTTGGCGTGAAGATCATGTCGCCGCTTCTGTGCCACGTCAACTCGAGGACGTCGCAGAACCTGTCGTTGGGCTTCACCACTCGCGAGAAGTCGCTAGCTGCCGCCATGCCGTTGCTTACTTACCAGATTGTCTTCGCCGACGATCTTCGCGTCCAGTAGGCCTCAGGGGATCTGAAAAATGAATTGGACAAAAAATGAATTGAGATTCTTGGCACGGAATAATTAATTGTGAGATCGTCAATTCAAATTCGCGCCTTTACCAATTCTCCACAGACCACCCAT